>JAJJMB010007708.1:31747480-31776516 GCA_023531105.1 Papaver atlanticum | reverse complement strand
CTTCCATGTTATTAACAAATTAACATTTCACTCCCTATGCTCACACTCCATACGTGCAACTGATACTAACATGTTTTTTATATCGACTTGATATTGTTTCAAGGACAACTTTTACTTGATACTTTTTTTTTTTTTTTTTTTTTGTTGACAGAAAAGGAAAATTCATTAAAAGGGTCACAAAGTCACTAAATTGGTGACAAAGAGATTAGAAGAAAAGAAGAGGAAAATAATAAATAACAACTTCCCAATTACTAAAATGTCCTTGAACAAATAAGTATGCAAAGACCAATTGAACAAAGAACACTTCACTGCGATGATCAACTGCTTAAAGCTTCTTGATTTGTTGTTGGAGCATATATTGTTCCTTTCTTTCCAGACATTGCACCAAACATTAGCTTTGAATAACAGCTTCCCAATTTCTAATGATTGTAGATAGGGAAATGTCCTTGAACAAATCAGTATGCAAAGACCAATTGAACAAAGAATACTTCAATGCGACGATCAACTGCTTAAAGCTTCTTGATTTGTTGCTGAAGCATCTATTGTTCCTTTCTTTCCATACATTCTACCAAATAGTAAATGGCAATAAGCTCCACAGATTTTTTGCTCATCTGCTAGTCTTTTTTTTATTACCCCACTCCCATAACATTGCGCGAACATTATCTTGATAAAACCAACAAACTCCCATACTATCCAAGAAATATCCCCACACTTTGTTGGTATAGGTGCAATGTAAGAACAAATGGTCATTAGTTTCTGTTCGAGACAGACAGAATAAGCAATTTGAATTATGTACCTTTCCAGCTCTAAATAAATAATTCAGAGTAGGAGCACCTTGAAAGCATAATGTCCATACAAGAAAGAAAACCTTAAGAGGTACTTTTGGATTCCATAGCTGCTTGTGGGAAAATGTTAAGAAGCCTTCGGTGTCTAATTAATCATACATATTAGCCACTGTGAACCTTTTGTTGGAGAAAATTGAGTTTTAATAAAATGTTTTTTGGTCTTGGTGTGGTTTGATCTTAGGACCTAAGGGTTCTATGGATACTCACTCATTTCTTTGAGTGAATGAATCTATTTAGTCCCACATTGGGCATACTAGAGAAGAAGCTCTACTATATAACCATATTCCTATGGATATATTGACAAACAAGGGTGGAGCGGGTGGTGCATGTCCAAACCCATGAAATGTACACATACACCATACACCAAGTCGCGTGTCTACTCGATACTATTTTTGCTAGTTTTTTTATAGGAGAATTCCTTTTTCGTTTTTGATTTGTTTTACAAGAAACTTGTTTTATACGGAAATCTAAATCTAACTTGATTTACAAGTAATCTTCTCCTAAAAATACTACTCGAAAACCTGTTTAGAAAACATACCAGAAGCGACTCTTCTTTTCATCATCTTCTTATTTTATTTTCCGCGGCGTGTTCACTTCCAATCCATGTTGCTAAGTTCAAGAGTGGGTAACTTGCGTTGTGCTAACTCAAGTTATATCGGGCAGTCTTATCCTGGACACATCTTCGTTGTGAGGGGTTTAGCATTACTCATCTTGAATATATCCGCGAACTAATGTGTTAAGGAAAAGTTGTTGAACCAATGATTCTGCCCTCGTCAAGTTGTTTTGATTCAGTTCTTTTCATAATATTTTGATACATCTAACGTGTTGTTAATTGTTGCAAGATTCCAACACCTTTGACCAGCAATCCAAGTTCTGACATCTTCACCTTCAGAGAACAAATCACTAGGATTTCCCACTACTTGAAGGATGCTAACAGCCTCACCTAACTCTATCACAGTTAGATTTCTTCTAAACTTCAAATCCCAAGCATATTCAGAAGAAGCCAAATCTTTAAGCATGGCTATCTCACCTTCTAATCTTTAAGCATGTTTAGATTTCTTCGACTTGATACTTACAATGAACTCCATTCTATATAACAAATTTCTAACCAGAAACTTACCCTACTTTGCTTAAAATGTATAGTAATAATGGATGTCCATTTTTTCTGATATTTGATGTTGCATTTTCCGTGATCCACATTTCTTCAATTTCCGCCAGTATCTCAATAATTATTCCAATCCATCTTGGGTCGCTAGAATTTTTTTGTTTTGTAATCCGCATGGAATTACCCAGGCAATATTATACCATGGCATCGTGTGTTTACATATAAATATACTTAGTCGTGTGCTAAAAAGCATGAGCTCATACTTGTTGGTCGAAATTTGTAGCAACGCAGTTTTGCATGATGAATTTTTTAACCCAAGACCACCCGTCCACACCGAAAGTAGCTAAAATATATGAACTCGGTGAAATAGATCAAAGTTTATTCTTAGCACCAGAAAAAGACTAGAGCAGTGATGGCTAAACATGGTTCGCGTGCATTTGACAGGAATCCGGTAAAGGGTTGTAATCTCCGAGAAAGGCGGTGCAGCTAAACTCTCCTGAATCCCAATCAAATCTTCATCCAATTCCTTCTCTTCTTCTTTAATCTCCAATTTCAATTTCTCTAACTTCTCCAATTGCTCTTCACTCAAATCATTAACCGAATTCTTAACAAATTTAATAGCTAAACAAGGTCTAAACCCAGTAATCCATAAAAACGATTTCTCTAGCTAGTGTACTAAACTATACTGGTGAAAACAAAATAAACACATCCTGTTTCGACAACAAAGATTTAGCTTCGTAATACTGCTGGTAATGAGCTAGAACATGTTCGATTAAATCGCGCGCGTAAAACGGAATCATGTTTCTCATAAATGTTTGATTCAGTTGTTGTTGTTAGTTCGTCTAAGTAGTGTTCTTGACGAACTAACCATCCTTCTAAGAACATTTGAAATGAAGATGAATTCCAGTTACTAGTAGTTGACATGTTTTTTTCTGAGGAAAACAACAGATCAAAGACAAATTTAGGGGGGATTCAATTGTGTGTTCTTTTATATATATGTTGATATATATGGATCGAGTATGAGACAAATTTCTTAGTTTTAATTTCCTTCAAAGTTAAGAATTCACTTTTTTGATTTTTTTTTTTTTGTTCTGGTTGAAGAATTTTCTGGGGTGTTTCTTCCCGGAGAATGTGAAGAAACGATTTTTTTTTTCTTGGAGTCACACCGCCCTGGGCTAGTGGGACGAAGGCGACAAAGTTTCCAGTTAAAAGAAAAACGTTATACTGTGGGGCCATTGGTTGAAGTTTCCGGTGGACAGAGAGGTTGTTGTGGGACCTTCTGTTAGTTCCTCCATAAGTCGGTTTGGTTGGAATCGGGGGACGATTCAGGTCTAATTATCCATCCCATTTGTGAATCGTTGTAATCACGAGTCAGAGTGACTCTGGTAGCAGGGTTTTTATTATTTGGGAAAAATGTTTGCCTGGCCTCGGGAAAAATCTTTGTCCCGCTATTCCCAGATTCGTAGAAGCTTGCTTGAGAAGTTCCATGATCCCAGCCAAACAATTTGTTAGTCAAAGCGTATAATTTGACCTATTCTAAGTTATGATAGTTATCTCGTTCTGTAATAGATTTTCGGCTATTTCTAGGCTTAGAATGTTTTGAGTATCTTTCGAAATCAAGGTCATTTTTCCAAAGGGAAGTGCATGGTATAACTTTCACCATAAAATCTCTCAATGAAGTAATTATCTGTCACAAAATCATACTCCTTCGACCACGGGATGTAGCACAGATTCTCGTATTAATACTAGAACACCTTCACATTCCTTATCCAAATCTCAATCGTCCATGGCTCGGCGTCGGCAAACACGTACAACTCTCTTATGATCCTACAAAGAAAAAAACAACACAAACATGAACGGGAAACCACGAAAGAAAGCATACATAACAATACATGAGCACAAGGTAGAAGGTCTTATATGGGTTGAATAAATTTGGCGAGCCCATAAGTCCTTGTAGACAAATAGGAGTTTCGGATCAACCGGTTCACCCCAAAATTCGTCATCATCACAGGCAGGTAACATGTCATTAAGATGAGGAAAGTGCGAGCCTTTTTTTTTTTTTTTTTTTTTTTTTTTTGGTGTTCTCCTTGTACCGGTTGTTCACCTTGAACTTTAGCTTGTTTTGGTTGTTCACCTTCCTCATCATCTTGTCTTGGTTCTCGACTTGGTTCAACCGCTGAATCTTCCTCCTCTTCGTCGTCCTCATTATCTGATTCCCCAGTAGGTTCACAGATTGATAGATTACTACGGTCCCACATTTCCAGTCTTTCCTTTTTTTAGTGCCCGTCCCCAAACGTTTACTGTGACCAAATCATTTCCTTCGTGGAGACAGAGACTCGGGAGCGCCAAGGTCCTTATTCTTTCTTAAAAGACTGCCTAAACAGACAGCTGACATTGAAGCCGAAAAGTCGACCATAACGGCTAGTAATAAATTTTTACCAGGGTTTTCTGTGCACAATCTAGGATGTGCCCGCATTGAAACTAAACTTAAAATCAATGCCGAAATCACTGTGCCGGCATGGCCTTTATCCTAAAAGAATGCCAACAACTAAGCCGACATAGTTTTCAACCTAAAATCAATCTCGTTTCGGACATGCAAAATCTGGTGATTATAGACATCTCCGCCGGCATAGTATTCAAACTAAAAACAATACCGACAAAGAGTGCCGGCATGGTATTCGTATGAAATTCAATATCATTTCTATCTGACGGCGTCGTCAGAAATATAAATTCAATGCCAATTTTTTTTTGAAGCGACGATTAATCGTCGTTGAAATCCTTGATGAAGTTTGTTTTCTTCCTTAACCTAACCTAGCCGGCACAAGATGAGAACAAAAGGAGAATGGGGATATGTGATAGAGTATTTTGTTTTTAGATTTATGTTTTTATTTTTATTTTGGTGTAAGGGTATCATAGTCATTCCTTTAGGTTTTTAATTAATCTAGAGGGTAGTTTAGTACTTTTGCCTCAAAAAACACCTCTTAGCAAGAATCTAAGGATGAGAATTCTATTTCGAAAACAATTCACTTATATTAAAAGATAATTAATAGGGGCAAAGCCTCTTTTATTAGAGGAAAAGCTAATTTTGGGGTGGATTAAAAAATAATAATTAGTGGTCTTGAAACGTCGGGAGAGTGTACCTGCAATGCTTTTTTTCTTCCCGTAAATTTTATATAAATCTTAGATATGCCTTTAATAGGGATTAGGGATCACTTCTCTATGGGGATTGGCAGTAAGTGCCAATGTCTTATTGTGCTGTAATATGATTATACACTTACCCGTAATGGAAGAAAAGACGATTAGTTCCAAAGCTTATTAAACATCAGCAAACAGAATATGAAGAAAAAAGTTTCCTAGTTTCCAAAGGGTACACACGTGAGTAGTGGTAAAATTCCAAGCCCACTACAGAGGTTCCATTTTTGCAGGCCATAAGGTTTATCTTTTTCAAAAATCAGATGACGGGGATCTTGCACCATGAAAATTCTCTCTGTGAATGATGTAGAAAAACAAAACAAAAAAAGAACGAGATGAATAATTTATGTTTTTGCAAACAATTCAACTATGAATAAATTGTTTTCTTCGAATTTTGGTGGCAATTGGCAGATTCTTGTAATCCCCTTTCTTCGTAAGATTTAATTAAGGATTTTAATTTTACACATGTAACCACAGAAGGAAGACATGCTTATGTCGTAAGCAGTTGCGGTAACATTAGATTGAAATGAAGTCGAAGAAGAAGAGACAGATGATTTGTCATTTCCTTGATTATTGATAGGGGGAAAGTTTATTTTTAAATTCACCCAGAAGTCGGCTGTCCTTCTAGTAAATGTGGCTTTTCCCTAACAATTCACTTACATTATGATTTTTTTTAAGAAAAATTTTAAAATTTATTTTCATGCAAATCAAATAATATATTACAACCTCTCCTAAAATGCAACACGCTTTCTAGAATCTAAAAATTAAGCTTCAAATCTTTTATTAGAATCGTTCTCATAGTGTCGGTGTTCACCACCAAAAAAAATTCTGGTATGAAACTCTACTTTCCAGTTGTAACAAGTATCAATCCTTAATCCATCATAAACAAAAAATATCCAATTTGCGACTTAATCTGCTTTTTTGTAAGCGGTGGTGGATGTTTTTTCTAACATCAACACGGAAAAGAAAGCTACGGAGTAAAAGATTTCACCCTTAGTGATTTACACATTATTCAATTTCCTCGGACATCTCAATAATTTTCTATATTTTAGAAGACTTTCTTTCCGTATAATCTACATTATATTTACTAAAAATGATTTAACGTGCATGTGTATATATAATGTTGTTGTGTGCGAAAAAGTATGAAACAGCACTAACATAAGTGTATGTGTTCAAACTTACAAATGGAATGAATGCGATCATACTCCTAGAAAATTGCCTACTCTTTTTGAACCACGGTCCCAAAAAAAACAAAAACACAATGGGTTAACAAGGGGTGCTTCTGTGTATGGGTCCAACTCACTGAATGAATCGGGATAGATTGCGGAATACATTCGTGGTCAATCTATCGTCCAAATAAATTTAGCCAAAAGCCACATAATCCACAATGAGCGTACGTAGTTTTTATACTTTAGCCTCATATTTTAGCTAAACAATCCAGAGAATATTCCTATTCTAAATACAGTTACAGCGAAGTAAAGCAAGGACCGTATCGGCCTACATAGTTCTTATACATGTATAAAACCCTTCAAACGATGTAGAATTTTAAAGGTGGGATCTATGGGTCAATGGGATTTGGTGGAATACGTTTGCTTCAGAATGTTTGGTTGCCCAAATCACTGGAATTACGTTTCCCACGGGATTCAGTTTTCCAGCAAATCTTATATATGGAGACCGACCCCCCCCCTAAGATTTGCTAGGAAACTTATCAAGGGATTTATGGACCCATCTTTTTTAATTTTAAATCTTATATATATATATATGAAATTCTAAGATTCTAAGCGTAATACCAAACAATATATGGACTTTAAAACAAGATAATTTTATGAATCCTAAGAATTTTGAATGAGTTGCCAAACACACGAGGGATTTACATGAATCCTAGAATCTGTAATCTAATGGGATTATAAATCCTCGAAATCGTGAATTCTGCAAACAAACACACCATAAGTGAATAATTTCGTAAACAAGTCTAAGTGTCTAACTATTGAGTAAAATTACTCAAATCAAAGAACGTAAATATCAATTAATATGTTTAAGTATTGGAACATGCGCTATCAAAAGTAAAAATTTATTTTATTTCTAAAAACTATTCTAAACTAAGTTAAAAAAAAATGGACTTGATTGATTTAACAATAGGTGGCCTAGTTTTTTTTTTTTTAGATGGCCAAATTGGGGGATACACGGAATAATTGGGGGATATATGCCGGCATGGTTTTTCAATGCCGGAAATCCATCGACCATGCCGGCAGCTTCAAAAAACCATGCCGGCATATATCCCCCAATTATTCCATTATCTCCCAATTTGGTGTTCTTTTTTTAAGGGTGAGTATTGAAATTATTAGTACCCAAATTCCAATGGTATATTGGATTGTAATTATTCCCTCCGTTTCAAGATAATAGGCGGGTTTAATGTGTAATTTGTATATAAAATCAGCCCATTTTTTGTGAAACGGAGGTAGTAGTAGTATCAGCATCAAAATTAAGATATGATAAGGAAATTGATACTCATAGATCATAGAGGGCTAGCTACCGTGATTTATTATGATCCTCACAGCAGTTCCAGTATAGGACAGAGAGGATGGCGTAGTCGACTAGGTGGAACCGTGGGACGATTCATTTGTAGTCCCGTATGAGTCGAATTTTGGTGTAGTCGACTCACTAGTCAGATTGAGTGAGTGACTCAGACAGCAGTCTTTTTCCTGTTTTGGAAAAATCAAAGGATGGGATATATTTTTGCAAGGACGAACAGGCTACATGTGATGCCAGAGTTGTTGTTATGTAAGTTTCTACGCCAAGGTTTTGGAACAACTGTATAAAACGTTTTACTACATTATGGATTCTAAAATTTATGAGTCTGGCCGGCCACCGTTTTTTCTCGACAGGTTCACTCTGAAAAAAGAGAAACACCAGTCTGTTGTTTCTTATTTTGGAAGAATGGACCAAAGGATGATGACGAGTGACATTTGAGGAAAGGAGAGACAGTGTCGCATCTATCTCTGTCGTGATATGATGAGCTGATAAAGGTTTCGGTTGCGTAACTGATGACGATAGCGTTGATATTTGCAGGCTAGTATCATTTATATACTCAGTAATTGTAGGCGAGAGCTGGAATCTAGAGGACAAGGGGGATGTAGCCCAGATGGTAGAGCGCTCGCTTAGCATGCGAGAGGTATGGGGATCAATGCCCCACTTCTCCAAAAAAAAATTCATTTCTTCCCAAGTGTCTTTTGATTGCACTTACCGTGGTTGATTGATATCTATGCACGTCTGCCTTGCTTCCAACACAGTATCGACACTTGAATTTCAGACACGACTTGCTAAGTGGTTTCATGATGCCAGGTTTTGTTACTTTTTTCGCATTACATATCCAAGCAAACACCATAAAAGGATGAAAATTCATTATACAAATGTAGAAGGATAAACTATCTATGGCAGTCGCCTATCCTATCCAGGTTAGAAAGAGTGGATGGGCCAAAATTTATCAAAAACGAATTAAAAGAAAATACCAATGGCAATGGCAAATGTCAATGGCAATGGGACGTATACGTACAACACGCGAAATGCTCAGGGGCGGAACTAGGGCATGGCTTACTCCTATATCCCCAAAGTTCTATTTTTTATCACCCTTTTCAAGTGGGAGTACTAAACCAAGCCTAAACTTAATTATAGGCTTTAGCCAGGGTAAAAATTAGCCAAGCCTATTTCAAAAAAATAAATAAATTAGTCAAGCCTTCAAAAATAAATAAATTAGTCAAGCCTATACCAAAAGAGAGAGAAAAAAAAAAAAAAAAGTCAAGCCAGGACTGATAGTGAAGCCTAGTTCCGCCGCTGGAAATGATGGTCACGGGAGACAACAATGAACCAGTATCCAGCTCTCTGGTTGTTAAACCTTAACATCAAGGTAGTCTATTGCCATCAGTCAAGTTAATTATCTGGGAGAACAATAATTGATTAAAAACATTAAGTCTGTTTCATCTTCTTTTACTGCTTTTAAAATCTCTCATGTTAAGAGAGATAAAAGTAATCGAGCTGATGCATGTAATCTCTAAGAAGGTCAGGCAAGATAGAACGTGTTTAGAATAATACATGGATTATGGTCCATGGGTCGAGTCATTGTTAAACAGCCATGTGATGCTTGAACCTGCTTAAGTGTTTTTCAATAAAATTCTCCCTCTTTATCTAAAAAAAAAAGGTAGTCTATTGCCACAATACAATAATATCAACTTATTATTGCACAACTTGAAAATCAATCTACTATCCATGTGGTCCATGTGTACGACTAGTTGATGGTTATATCTATTATATGTGATGGTAATAAAACTATGCTAAATTTTTCGGAGATTCTCTCTCCAGCCTACCTGGTACTTGTTACTGGAAAAAGGCTTCAATTCTCGGTTCTCGGTAATAAAATGTCGATTTGGTTGGAGATGTATCAGTCTCGACTATAAATTGGTATAGTCAATGTGTCAGAGTGACTCAGAAATCAGTTTTTTTTCTTCTTTTTTTTTGAAAAAGTTAAAGATAGACCAATTATAGACTAATAAAATTTAACCGTTGATTGTTGTTTTGAGGTCTCACTCCAGTTTTTACACAATTGATATTGATTGTTGTTTACCTAAAGAAGAGATTGATGTTTTGAGGTCTCCTCTCGTGGTATAACTTAGGTGGAACCTTGTTGAACTGCATTTTTGTAAAGCTTGGTGAATCTGATTAGAGTTTCCATGTTTTCAGCTTGGATTTCAACATTGGTAGGCTGCTTTGCTTTGCACCAAAAAAAGGATACATCTGCACTTGTGTTTTCTCATTCTCCATCGTATCATGGGTGTCCTTTATGAGAGAAATATGATTTTTTGCAATGTCAGGAGTTGTTAGCGCAGTTAAGTAATGCTGTGAATTAGGATCTTACATAGTACAAATATTAAGGACATCCCCACACAAACCCCTTTTGTTTGAAGGAAGTCGGACATGATTGTCAGAAATAGTGTAGAGCAGCTTATTAAATCTGATTTTCTAAGGAAGTTAAGATGGAACTGTTTTTGAAATCTCAGGATTACAGAGTCAAAGTTCAATCTCTGGTAATAATAGCTTTATTGATGAGGTTAACTTATTGATTTTGATGCGTTTATGACTAGATCTGGTCTGATTTTCGTCATTATTTGTGGTTAGGTTTGAAGTAGATTGAAAATTTTTGGGATTTTTGGATCGATTGGTGTGATTGATCAGGTTTTCACCTGCTTACAGTTTAATGCTTCTGGTGTTATCCCAATCAACTTTGAACTTGAATATGATGATAGGTATTGTCGCCCCAGTCTTACATGCATCGATGATGCTAGATGGTGATTGACTATAATCTTGTCTGATTCAAAATTACAATACCTTTCCTTTTAAAATGAAAGATACTTTACAATCTTTTATAAATTGTTGTTGTGTTATGGTTGAGAGAAATGAAGATTTGTTACCCATGTATTCTGTATCGACTAATTTTCTATGCAAAACTCCACGCTAATGTCACTGGATAATGAAAATTGTTGCTGTGTTATGGTTGAGAATAACATTATCACCGAAGAATGAAAATTGTGACAAACCTTGTACTTGAGTTGCATCAAAGGTTAAATTTTGTTGACTTCCATATATGTGATTGTTCAGTCTTAATTTGTAGCTAAATATCCTGTCTTTGAAACATTAAAGATGTGATTTTTATTTTTGGTAATTCTGTATTGCAACAAAGGTTGGTTGGTCTACTGTTCACACTCTTCTTGATTATTAATATTATCACTTTACATCAATCTCTGAATTTGGTTTATTGAGAAATGGTCTAATTTTGAGGACTTGTACTGTGGTTGCTTATTTGAGTTGATCGCTCCCTTGTTCATCTCATTTGATGCATTTATGTGGCCATTCTCATTATAAACTTGCTCATTGGTCTTATCAAATTACTTTGATCAGATTACCTTCCGCTATTGGTTATTTTGCTTGTTTTCTTGAAATTATTAGTTTTAACAAGTTCGTCGAAGTAGCTTCTGCTGTTGAGTAATTAGAAATTTTCTCCCTGCTGAACTAAGGAGTCTTACTTCCAATGAGTTTGTCGAAGTACATTATGAACCTGAATCTTTGATGTGAAATATGAACAGATAGGTAAGATGCTTTTATATAATTCGTGTTTGAAAGGATTTTATGCAGGTTTTCTTATTACAGTAATAGGTTTTTTTAGCAACTAGTTGATACTGTGCCTACTACAAGGTCGTCCTCGGAATAGATAACTTTAGAAAACTTATAAGATTATTAGCTAGTGGTACAGCTTATAGATAATGTTATTTGTGCCTTCATTTCTGTATCAATTCTAAAGAGACCATTTCCTCTTTTCTTCCGTAACCCTTCATTTTACCTGTTTGTAACATTCTCACACTGATGAAGCTGCTAACAAAGTCGAAGCATCTTTTTAACTTGCTTAATCCTAGTTACACTACTTACACAATTTCATGATTGCGCGATATCTGTACTAGGGTACTACACATTACTGAGATAAGAAGAAAAACATCTGAACTAGTTTCCAACAATACTGAGATAAGAAGAAAAACAGAATTTCTTTGTTTGTTTGTATTGAGCCCTCAATTGGCTAAAGTGGTTTGGTGCCAATTTCAGGTAACTGGAGATCTAGTTCTGGGTTTTAGGATGACTCTCGTTTTAGCTTTCATGAAAGAGCCTATGATGCCCGTAATAGTCGTCCTTGAAGCCCAACCAAAGGGGGAAGTAGTAGTGGGAGGGGCACAAGAAGCAGGAGCCGCAGCCGCAGCCCTAATAGAGTATAACAAACAAAAGGATGAAGTAGAGGAAGGTTTGATTTGCGCTGATGACTAGTGCTTTGTAAGAAGGAATTTGGAGTCAGTGTTTACTCTGAATGATAAAGAGAAGTGGGATTGATGCCAGGTTCTGTAATGCGAGCAACGAACTTGTCCCTGATCCCATGGGTTATAATTTCTCTTTTTCTTTTTGTGATATGATTTTTTGCTGGTGTTGTAGTGGAAAGAAGAAATAGTGGTAACACTGTAACGGGGATTCACTTGTGTCATTTTTTAACTTGAATGAATGTAAATGTGTTGCACTGGTAGGTTGATGTGAATGTGAAATACTTTCGGCAATTCGGTTTCAGCTCTATTTTATTTTATTTTCAAAATAGTTTTATGCACACAACTTCTAACAAAAGTTGTATTTACACATTCATCTACTGAAAACAGAGGTTGTTACTTCAAATATTGCAACCTTTAAGGATGTGTGTTAGAGATTATGACTACAAAAGACAAAGGTTGTGAAAGAAAGTAAAACAATATAAATAAGGGTTGTGCAAGATTTTTCTACCACACTAGCAAGTGTAGTAATAGTGCTATTCACCAACAATTAGGGAAGTTGTGTTATAAAATTTTACTACACAGATTAAAGGTTGTGAAATCAAATCTTACAATATAAATAAGGGTTGTGTTAGGCTTCCAAAAAAAGATTGAAAGACAATTGCAACTGAAGCAAAAGATAGTCCAAAATTGAACCACATCTCCCTCTACAACTCTTAGTCAAACATTGTAGAAAAGCTTGGACTTTCTACAACCCCCCCTCCTCCATAATGTATAAAATAGAGTTGTCGTAGGGGTACTACAACTCTAATCTGTCGTCATCAATGATGGTTTTTCCTGTAGTGTGACGAACTAACCATCCTTCTAAAAGTAATTGAAATGAAGATGAATTTCAGTTACTAGACATAATTATGAGCAAAATGAGAAGAAGAAAAAATAAATATCAAATACAAATTCTGGGGAGGATTCATTTGTGGTCTATAGATATACGGATTGAGTATGAGACAAATTTCTTAGTTTGATTTTCCTTCTAAGTTAAGGGAAATTCCTATGGTAATGTTGAAATGAATTCATTTGTTGAGCTAGGTGGATGGCCAAACTCGTTTCTCCACTATGGGAAAAGGAGTGGACGGCTGAAGATCAAACGCGCGAGTCAACTAAAAACGCTGGCGAGATAAGAGAAAACAGACGATCTTACTAAACACGCTGGCATGTGAAGCAAAACCGCTAGCGTGTGTTGCACAACCGCCAACGGGTAGTTTTTCAAATTTAAAAACGGTCATTATTTTTTCAAATTTACCTCTATAAATTACCACCCTCTTCAACCAATTCACTCACACCAAAATTCACTTCTCTTGAATTTTCTCTTCTAAATCAATTTCAATTTTTAGTTTTATTATTGGTGAAATGGCTGAAAAGCGATCACACTTTTTTGCGATGCAAAACTTGAAGCTGCTGTTTCTAAGATATGTGGAAGTTTTAAAAAGATTGAAAATTGTAAGAGGGAAGTGCAAGTTTTTGAAGTTGCTTTCAGAAAATGTTCCGCTAAAAGGCAGAGAAGAGCTCCAGTTTTGAAAGTTAACAACAAAAAATTAAAAAGCAAAGGCTAAACTGTCAAAGAGCGCGTTGAATGGAAGATACGTCAAATGGAGATAAATAGGAGGCCAAAGCTTTTACTTGATTTTTATTGAAGTTATTTAGTACTTTTTATTATTGTCTAAGTTTATATCTTTTAAAAGAATTGGTAGTAATATCAATGAATGAAAATATTTAAATTTTAAAATAGAATTCCACTTCAGATTAAGCGATATTGCATATAACATCAAACTACATTTTAATAAACCACAACAATAACATCAAACTACACCAAATCCAACGAAATTATCTTAGTAGAGTTCATAGCATTCAAAATGCTTAAACTCTATTCCGGTTTCTTCAGTATACTTAATCTGAGCCACGGTTTTCTATAAAATAGATAAACAACAAGTTAAGATATTTATGATGTACTTGATCAGTGAGGACAAAGGTAAGATACTCAACAGTTCTTTGTTGAATAATCCAGAATTGCTACGGTGAACCATCCACAAAACTTCTGTATAATGTTTGACTTCCTTAATGATGAATGGAATTCTTAGTTCTAGGCTCTTAATGTTTCTTATGGTTTCGTTCCGCGATGCTATAAAATGTCCCAATACTATTTCCCATAAATAGTCATTGTTCATTGGTCTCATCATACGAGTAACATCTTCTTTCATTGTAAAGACCGGGAGAGGCATTCGAGTGCAGTACAGATGTGCTTGAGATGAACCATCTTTTAGAATTTTGAAACACGCTTCATAACAAAAAGGTTTACCGTGAGCTTCCTCCCAATTATCAAGAGTTGTTTGGATCACTTCATCTTCAGTTATACCGATGAACTTTTCTCAATCAATTTCCCTTAGAGCAAGTTATGGCTGGACTACAAGCCTAATAGATTGAAAACGAGCATACAATCGATGAGCATCTCGGTTTCCCGGGTTCCCCGTCAGTGAAACGAACATTGTAAAAACGTTCTCCCAAAAAGAACCGTCTTGAAAGCCCATACCAACGATTACCCTATGAAAAAAATATGCTTTGCATATAGTTATATCCTCTTCTTCAGTAAACTTGGGACCACGATTTCTAACAAACATTTTTGCATAGTGAGAGATATTAAGAGTTTTAGAAAGAAAGAAGAAGAAGAATGTGAATTTGGAGATGGGAAGAATGGAATTTATAGGGAGAGAAATAAAATCAAGCCGTTGGAAATTTAGCCGTTAGCATTTGTAGTAAAACCTCACGGCTTTACTACAACCGCCCGTTTGAATTACCATAGGAGTTGGCGTTTGTAGTAAAACCGCGCGGCTTTACTACAACCGCCCGTTTGAATTACCAACGCCTATTTTTTTTTGTTATAAATACAGCACTAGGTTTCATTCTCAACCAAACCAACAGATTTCTTTCTTAAGCCAACAACATCCACCATGTTTTCTAAAGGCAAAGTGAAGCAAATATTATGTGTCAAAGCAAAAGAGGTTTTTCCATTATGTTTCATGGATAACCACAGTCTTATGCAATTCCCTTGGATGTATTCAAAGTATCCGCGGGAAGGTTGTTCACGCATCAGAATGGTGATTGAATCACAACCGGAAAAGCAAAGGAACTTGCAATGTCAAGATCCCAACAGTCCAGAGGAACCACATATGCTATATGATGCTATGAAGATTAAAGAAAAAGAAGTAAAGTTTGGAACACTCGGCAAAAACTTCAAACTTAAAGCCAAATTGAAGAAAAAGTTATTACACTGTAAGCATTATGGAGATGGAGATCACGAATACAAACATTGTCCACAGAGAATCAGTGGATGCTCAAATCTCGGTTGTAGGACTTTTATGCATTTGTGCAATTCTACTGAAAAAGACACTTATGGAAGGAATTTCTGGAAATGTCCTAGGTTTTTTTGGTGGAGTGAGATGATTAAAGTTGAAGGACAAATCACTATGGTATTATATTATGGTTTGCTGTTTATTTTGTGTTATTACGATTATCTAAACCAAAAATGTGGATGTCTTCACATTTGCACCATCAATATCATAACTAATTTAATTTTTTCTTGGATTAAACATTGCACTATCAATATCATAAATAAAAACATACTGCATTGGATTAAACAACCACATCATACATGAGAATAAAAGAAATACATTAGATTAAAACAACTACTACATAGGCGTCAATTCTCATCGGGTGGTGGAATTCCTAGGGCGATGTAGGGATCGTATCTATTGAGCACCCTAAGAATGTTGAAACAAGCTTGGAAGTCGAAAGGACGTCCACCGTGAGATACTTCCCACATCGCTAGTGTTCTGGGTTCCACTTCATGTACAACTTCACCGTTGAGTTTATTTTTGTGATTCTCCACTAGTACAACGACGAATTCCGAAATATGACGACTAATTAAACTAAAACGATATGACAATACGTGAGAATCACTCCCATTAATGTTCCCCGTTTCAGCGGCGAACATTCTATAAACTTTCTACCAGAAACACAACGTCGATTCGGCTATATTCCTATCGACGGCATCTTGTGTGTGAAAAACAAAGGCTCTACGAATAGATTAATCCTCTTGTTGAGTGAATCTAACACCATGGACTCTGGGAGGCATTTTTGTAGATGATTTGAGAGTGAAGAATGTGTAGAATGTGTGAATTTGGAGTTGAAATGAGGAGTATTTATAGAACTCAAAATTATAGCCGTTGGATCACAAAAGTTTTTAGCCGTTCATATTTAGTCGTTGGCGGTTTTAGGAAAAACGTTGGAGGGTTCACCAGAGATGCTGGTGAGTTTGAGACACACGCCAGCGTTTCTGGCTCGCACGCCAGCGATTGTGCCTCAACCTCCCGACCTTCCATCAAGCTCGCGCCTGTTCTTCCATATCACTCAACAAACTAGCAAATTTGTTGATTTGTCCATCCGTTTTTCATGTTTGTTGAGTCCATAGTGGGATAAAAATGAACAAATCTTTGATTTTTTCATTCCATAAGAACTGCTCTAAGAATTTGATTAATTTTATTTTTGTTTGAAGAATTTTCTTGGGTGTTTCTTCTCCCGGAGTCACACCGACCGACCTTGGACAAATGGGAAGAAGTAGACAAACGTCCATTGGCGGAGGTTTCCGGTGTACAGACACACAGTATGGGAGCCCACCGGTTAATTCCTTTGTAAGTCGGTTTGGTTGGGATCGGACGATTCATCAGTAGTGTCAGTGTGACTCAGACAGCCGTCTTTATGTTATTTGGGAAAAATGAATGTAAAAAAGATTATTACAGGGATATACATGTGGTGTGAGAGTTGTTGTCGTGTAAGTTTCTATGCCACAAGTTTGGAGAAATTACCCGAATTTGAAAACTGCTTGAAAAACAT
The DNA here is from genome assembly GCA_023531105.1 of Papaver atlanticum. Taxonomy (NCBI): domain Eukaryota; kingdom Viridiplantae; phylum Streptophyta; class Magnoliopsida; order Ranunculales; family Papaveraceae; genus Papaver; species Papaver atlanticum. The sequence continues at coordinate 31,759,582 of JAJJMB010007708.1, read as the reverse complement.
TTTACTATACGGTAAAAAAGATTCACTTTTGCATTCTCGGATTTTAACAGATTTTGTCGGTATAAATTCGTAACTCCTGGCTGCTCTCATCATATAACTCCTTTGTCATGCGGGATTTCGCTTTGCACCATTGTATTCTTCATGTTTTGTATCACAATCCTTTTTGTATACTATGCATTCATTAGATTTAGTACCGCAAGGTCCATATAACTAATATAAACATGAGCCAGGACTTGGAAATTGATCTGCTTTGTCGTACAAGAAAAGGGAAAACTCTAGAACTAGGACAACTAACATGGGCCAAATATGGGACAACAAATTCAGGCCTTTGATCATTCCCCTCTTCACCCCATTACCAATCTCAATACTAGAGTCATTCCCCTCTCCACCGCTCAGATTGTGCCACGTCTTATCCCAAATCCGGACAAACTCCCATTGTCCCAATTGCAGCAAGGTCCAAAGAAAAGTGATGAATCTCTTGTTCTCCCTTTTTTTTTTAATTCAAATATATGCAATCTAAAACTAAATCGATTAATGAGCACACAAAAAAACAAAAGGTGGGGTAAAAGTTTTCATCTTTAGTGATCTTATTCTCTGTACTTTGCTCAACCCATTTTTCAATCTCCACCAACATCTCAATAAATTTCGGGTTCTTATAAAATGTTGTTTTTGTAATCTACATTGAACTTACAAAAAATGATTAATGATGCATGTATATATATAATGTGGTGTGTGCAAAAAGCATGAAACAAAACTTACACAAATGTGTGAGAGTTGTTGTGGTGAAAGTTTTTACGCCAACATTTTGTAACAACCACTCGTAAAATGTTTTACTGTATTCAGCTTTGCTTGCCCGACATTGAAAGTACTTCCCAAAAACCGATCTCTTAACAGGGGAGTGGTGAACACCGCATGGGAACAGTGGGTTTCGATTGAACAGCCGGTCAATCGTAATCCAGTATGTAATAACTTTATATTTTTATGTTTCTTAATGTTAAGAATTTTTGTTACTTTACATTGGGATTTTTTTCACCTATTTATTTTCATTTCGGCATTTCAGTATTGGTTCTGTGAACGAATGAGTCCGGCCGGCCATCGTATTTTCTTGACAAGTTCGCCGCCAGAGTAGCATGATAAAATAGGTTCAATAAGTCTAAAAAAAGTGAAACACTGGCTAATATAATTCTTATTTTGGGAGAGGCAATGTCGTATCTGTCAGGCATCATCTCCGACATGATATGATGAGCTGATAAAGGATCTTGATTAGGCAAGGGATGAGGATAGTGAGTAAATATCTTTACAAGCTAAGCTACTTTTTCTATATGCGTGATTTGTCGACTGTACATCACATGGGGATGTAGCTCAGATGGTAGAGCGCTAGCTTAGCATGCGAGAGGTATGGGGATTGATGCCCCGCTTCTCCATTCTTTTACCTCTTTTTTTTTTGTTTTGCTTTTTCATTTCTTCCCAACGATGCAGAACCGCGGATAGACTAGTATGTCCATGCACATAGCCTTTTATTTTATACCACTTTTCTTTTGTTTCGTTTTTTCATTTCTTCCCAACGATGCAGAACCGAGGATAGACTAATATGTCTATGCACATAGCCTTGCTATATTGCTAAGACGACGACTATATCATTTTAGGATTCAATTTAGCCACTTAGATCTAAGGATAACCAAAGCTGAGGTCATAAAATCATTATGCTTTTACAGATTTAGATGAGACTAATTCTCTTGTGTCGTGTGGAGTTAAGTAAGTATCCTCCCTAGTTTGAGGCATATGCAATCTACCCAATAGAGAAGGATAAGGGTTTTTTAAAGTGTGTTAAAACACTAAATTACCTTTTACATAAACCTTAATAATTCTATTTATCTATCTAAAATAAATATAAAAACCTTAATCATTTCTATTAACAAACTTTAATCAAATATATTTTTTTTTTACAATTTCCATCAAAATCAAAAACTAAAACTTAATCTTGGATAACAATTTAATTTTCCTTTTTTTTTTTTTCAAACAATATTTCGGCAACAAATAATTCGAGTGATAGAGTTAAATTCCTTTAATCCTTTAATTTTAAGAGGGATTTATCAATATTTTAACTATGAATCTGTGAAATTTCTCATCAATTTTTTTTGAAACTCAACCAGAATCGGTTGATATAGGCATTAATATAAATCGATTGTTGTTGATGTTCCCCGGAATCGGTAAATATGTTACACATACATAAACCGGTTCTGGGTTGATGTGATGAACATCAATTAACTTAATAGCTTTTCTAACTTTTCTAAGTGGGGCGTGTTTACCCTAATTCTATTTATTGGATTGTAATTAGCAGTTACAACATTGAAAACAACATTGAAATTAAGGTATAATAAGAAAAATAATAAATCACAGAGGACTGGTTACCTTGATTCATCCCGATCCTCACATCAAAAAGGCCCCACACACTAAAAGACCCTCAAAATCCACAATTTAGGAGGAGGGTACTTCTGTAAATCCGGATACTTCATGGTTCCCGATCCTCGGTCAACGTAGCAATACTATAAGAGCATCTCCAATGTTAAGGGTGAAAGTCATCATATGTGGGGGTCTTATCAATTTTTTTTTTATTGGGGGTCATTCTTATGTGTCTAAAACAAATAAAAGTTTGACATTTTACCTCAAGTTTCATCTCCAATGCTAAAGTCTTCCGACCCTAAAATCAATTTCGGAATAAGTGTTATAAGGGGTCATTCCTATGAGGAAAAAATATCTTTGAAACTATCACCCAATAACAATATTTTTTAATTAAGAAAAATCAATTTTACAATAAAAAATTGATGATGTGTCAATAGACTCAGGATCCTGAAGAAGGTGAAGATATGACTTTCTCCTTTACCCTTCTTATGAGATAGCATCTTTGTCATGGTTTTCATCAACCTTAACCCTAGTATTAGAGATTAATTGTTGGTTAAAAAGGTGTTAAATCCTAGGTGTCGTGTCTTTTTAAGACCTTCAACCCTAGCATTGGAGATGCTCTTAAAGGCCGTAGTTTCCGGTGGACTAAGAAGATGGCCCACAGTTTGTTTTGAATCTTTTGATCAGTAGTTTCGACAGTTAACTCCTTCGTAAGTCTGTTTGGGTAGAATCATGGGACGATTCATTTGTATTTTAATGAGTCGGGTTTTGGTGTAGACGTGTAGTCACTAGACTCACTAGTCAGCGTGGGTTAATGACTCAGACAACAGTCTTTTTCCTATTTTGGAAAAATCGAAGGATGGGATGTATTTTTTTTTTTTTTTTCCTATTTTGGAATAATCGAAGGATGGGATGTATTTTTTTAAGCTACATGTGATGTGAGATATGAGGGTTGCTGTCGTGTTAGTTTCTACGGTCTACCCCAAGTTTTTGGAACAACTTCCCGAAATCTGCAACATGATTTTTTTTTTTTTCACCTTTTCCATTTTCTGCATTTTAGTTTCTACGCCACTGTATTTTCTTGACAGGTTTGCCGCACTAGCAGCATAAAAAAACTTTTAAAAGTGAAACCCTAGTCTATTGTGTTCTTATTTTGGAAGAATCAAAGCATGATGATGAATGATATTAAGGAGAGACAATGTCGTATTTTCCTGGCATCATCTCTGTCATGATCTGATGAGCTGACAAAGGATTTCAATTACGTAACAGATGACGATACTGTATAAATATCTCAACAAGCTACGCGACTTTATATAGTTTTATTTATTTGCTAGACATAATATGAGGATGTTGCTCTGGTGGTAGAGCGCTCGCTTAGAATTTTGCGAGCTGTTCCAACCACTGCTAGATGTAATTCCAAGAACCGAACGAGAATGAATACCACACAGAAGAGTCAAGACCGGGCTTAGCATGCGAGAGAGGTATGGGGATGGATACTGTTTTATTTTCCGCGATGCAAATGCAAACAAGTGTATGGTACTATGGTTGACGAAGATGCTTTTCACAAATTTCTTGTCACTGATTTCGTAACGTTTCCACGTCCGGATAATTTATATGCGGCTGCTTCCTTACTGTATGCCGTGTCCGTGTCTGTGCTACCCAAATACAGGTTAAAACTTCGAAGTACTGCGGAGACATCAATTAACATAGCAGATTTTGGGATGCATTGTAGATTATCGATCGAGGCAACCTTTTTTGTCACGGGATAACTTTTCATTCATGAGGTAGACTTGAGTTCTTGCTCGCAACGTAGATTTCGAATCAATAAATGATTCTCAGAGAATGTTGCTCCCTGTTTGTAAGTCGGTTTGGTTGGAAGCGGGGAGCGATTACTGCAAGCAAGAAATGGAAGAATCAAAGGATGGGATGGGAGTCTTTTAAGGATACTAATTACTGCAAGAAATGTCCATGGATGGATATTTTCTGCACTCTACACTACATGTAATGTGAGAGTCGTTATCGTGTAAGTTTTTACGCCAGTCTTCCAAACAAATTATTACTTCAACAAACTACCAAGTACCAACTAAGAAAAATGAGGAGTCTTTTTATAAATTAACTAATCATAACCAAAAACATTTAATGTACTGATATACTAACATAATATTAGGTTTGCAAATGAAATATAACTTCCATATTATTAACAAATTAACATTTCACTCCCTATGCACACACTCCATACATGCAACTGATACTAACATGATGTTATTACTATCAACTTGATATTCTTCAAGGAAAACTTCGACATAATACTTATCGTGAACTCAATTCTTTATAACAGATTTCTAACTAGAAACTTACTCTGCTTTCCTTTAAATGTGTAGTAATAACGGATGTCCATTGTCTCTGATAATTGATGTTGCATTTTGGGTGATCCACATTTCTTCAATTTTCGCCAATATCTCAATAATTATTCCAATCCATCTTGGGTCGCTAGAATTTTTTTTGTTTTGTAATTCGCATGACATTACCCAGGAATATTATAGCATGGCATCGTGTGTTTACATATAAATATACTTAGTTGTGTGCTAAAAGCATGAGACAAGACAATATAAATGTGTGCTCAGTGCTCATACTTGTTGGTCGAAATTTGCAGCAACGCAGTTTTGCATGAATTTGTTAACCCAAGACCACCCGTCCTCACCGAAAGTAGCTAATAATGTTTGTTGGTTGGTTTATTCACAAAACGGTTCAGCAACAGAGTCACACGATTAAAATAGGTGCATAGTCTAAAATATATGAACTCCGTGAAATAAATCAAGTTTAATCTTAGCAACAAAAAATGACTCAGGAGAGCAGTGATGGCTAAATATGGTTCGCGTGCATTTGACTGGAAACCGGTAAACCTAAAAGTGCTAGGGGTTGCGTTCTTCACCATCCTCGAAATTTCACTACGGGTCCAGGTATCGACTCTCTTAAATGGAAACTAGTTCTTACAGCATCTTCTAGGGAAATCCCAATTCTCGTATCCGAAGTCGAAGTACACCAACGGCAACAATAAAACCTGAGAGTGTGAACAGAATTCGAAATCTCAATTACCTTCAATGTTATCTTCAACCTCAAAAAATCAGCTCTCTGAACCAAAATCTCCATTTCTGAAGTCAACATTGCCACAAATTCTTCTTCCTCTTTCCTTCTACTCCTCTTCTCAATACCATTCAAAACCAATCTTCCATACCTTCTCGCAATCCCCGGAAAAGGAGATGCAGCTAAGCTCTCTTGAATCCTAATCAATACTTCATCCAACTCTTTTTCTTCTTCTTTAACTTCTCCGATTGCAGTAATCCACAAAAACGGTTTCTCTAGTGTACTAAACCAAACCGGCGAAAACCAAATGAAAACATCCTGTTTGCATAATAATGATTTAGCTTCTTAGTACTGTTGGTAATGAGCTAGAACACGTTCGATCAAATCGCGTAAAACGGAATCATGTTTCTCATAAATGTTTGATTCAGTTGTTTAGTAGTGTTCTTGACGAACTAACCATCCTTCTAAGAACATTTGAAATGAAGATGAATTCTAGTTACTAGTAGTAGTTGACATGTTTTTTCTGAGGGAAAAAAAACAGATCAAAGACAAATTTGAGAGGGGGATTCAATTTTGGTCTTTATATATACAGATCGAGTATGAGACAAATTTCTTAGTTTTGATTTCCTTCAAAGTTAAGAATTCACTTTTCTGATTTTTGTTTTCTGAGTTTCTTTTCGTTGAAAGAATTTTCTTGGGTGTTTCTTCCCGGAGAATGAGAAGAAACGATTTTTTTCCCCTGGAGTCACACCGCCTTGGAGGACTAGTGGACTAAGGCGACAAACTTTGGTGTTTCAGCAAGGGACCATTGGTTGAAGTTTCCGGTGGACAGAGACGTTGATATGGGACCCACTGTTAATTCATTTGTAAGTCGGTTTGGTTGGAATCGGAGGGACACTCGTGTCCATTTATGAATCGGTGCAGGCAAGATTGTGACTCAGAAAAAAGTCATTTTCTTATTTTGGAAAAATAGTGGCACATTAATTTTGGGCAACCCTCGTAGAAATCCAAAGATTTCAATTTTTCCTTGTAGACAGTCAAGGTTTGAAACTTGCTAGATAGACGGAAAAAATTGGTTGTCCGTCCATGTTTTTTATGTTTCATATTTTCATTCCAAGTTCACCCTTCAACCATAGATAATATGAGCCAATTATGGTTAATTTTTAAATATAGTTTTTGTAACCCGAATCTTATATGGGTTAGTCATGTTTTTTTAACCCGAATCTAATAAGAGTTGTTTCCCTGGAACTTAGACTTGTTTACCTCATATTTTTTTCTCATTCTTCTCATCTGTTTTCCTTTTCTTTCGTTAGTCACTCCGTTACTCGCGTTTTTTCTTCTTTTTATTTTTATTGTATTTTATCACTGAAATCCTTCAGCTTCAAACCCAATCAAAATCCAATGTTTTCTGAACCATGATTGCTGACAAACAGTTACTTATGGAAAGTTAGAACTTGCTATTGGTATTATACCGAATGCCTAATCTTAGAGATATAAGGCCATGGACCTAACTCTCTTCCGAAAGTGGCATGTAAACGCAGCTCCTTTTTAATTTATACACTCTACAAGTTTTGAGTTCCCTTGTGTTATTTTGATGGTTGCGGTCGGTTGTGTATATAACTTTTGTTTTGTTTTATAATGCCAGGATGCCTATTCTCCTCCAGTGCGTCATTGTAAGCGTATGCTGCAGTGTTATTCATGTGGGGTGTCGACGAAACTGCGTCTTCCATAGAGATATTGTGGAATTTCTCCAATGATGTACGAATGAGTCTCCCTGGATACATTTCTGAGGTTTGGTTACTCGTGAACATGATTTACTATTACTAGTAGCGGCATTTGTATCTCTAGCCAAATCCAGATTGCTTTGAAGTGTATGGTAGTCCGGATTTATGATCTGAATGTGTTCAATTACTTGTGTTCCTTTCTGTATGCATTATTACTCTGCGAATCACTTCTTATATGGGAAGTATTCAGTCTTAGTTTAACGATTGATTTTGTCTATGATGTATACCGTGACTTCTGGTGTTTTAGGTATAAACTCTCTGTTACCCATTTTAATTTATATGACCGTTAGGATCAATTACCCATTTAATTTATACGATCAGCAGACTAATTTACCCAATTTTTTTATATGATCTTCTTAAAGGGGTTCCTAATTTATTGTATACAACGTTCACAAAGGGGTACCCAATTTATTTCATGCGACCTTTGGTAAACTAGTATATGTTTATTCGTGTTGTCTAGACGGTGTACTTTATTGAAAAATGCACGAAAACTAAGTAAACCAATAAAAAGAAAAATCACCATCCATGATGGCGAAGCTATGTTCTACCCTTGACTGCAGTCACACTTCATGCCATAACTGTTTTCATATCCCAGTTGAAATGATAGCACACCCATCACAAATGCATTAAGAAGGAACACTTATAAGATAAGACAATGAGTTTTATTCTCTGAAGTTTAAGCTTCAGTGTATACAGATTCATAAAACAGAAATTGAAGAGAATAAAAATAGACATTAACGAAAGGAAACTAAAAAGATATCAATATAATTAACCTACATAGTTTGAACAATGAAACTTGTACTAATCCATTGGTGATATTCTTACAACGATTTTACTTGTAGTATATGTTGGTTTCTACAGGTTTAAAATCATCTTGTTTAAGCAATCTCGACAAGAGAATTTAAGGATGACGATCTCTCAAAATGTTCAGATCATTGATGAAATCTTTTTGAACAAGTGATGGGAACAATGCGTTTGTAAGACTTCGGTCTGCCCAAACCCAAGCATTTTTCTGCTTCCCTTTTCAGTAATTTGATGAGTTGCTTATACATTGCATTATGTAACTGCAAGCAACCTTGCAGATGTATAATTGTTCCATCATTAGACAAGTAAATCTCCGGAATCACGATTGAACTGTTATCAATAATAGTTACATCACTTTTGCGCCGATAAATCTTACCTTAAGTGATAAAAATTATCCACGGTAACAAATACAGGTATAGCTTTCTTAGTCAACAGTCATCCACTGACCATTTTAGACTCGACCATAGCTTTAGTGTATGATGAATATCACATGATATAACCAGTCATCAAATCCAAGATGCACACGTGCTCTTTGTTGGAACATATAATTTGTAATGTGAAAAAATTTCTAGAATTGCCTAGCGAAATGTTATAGTGTGAACTAACAAGAGCTAGTTGTAATCTGTAATACAGAAATCTAGAAACTGCAAGGCCTAAAGATGTATGGCCGATAAAGAAGACTCTAGAGAGTCCGATGGTCACATTAGATAAGTGCAAACAAAGTTTGCCATTGTTAAAACTAGATAAATCTAGACAAATTAGTAGTCATAGTATGTTCCAGTCTAAATGTTTAACTAGATTATTCTAGAGATAAGTGAAGTCGGTCAAATTAGTTGACATTTGGAAAACTCTAGATAGAACTAGAGTATGTACTGTCAATTATGCAAAGCCTATAAATAGGTATGAATGTACCCTCAATTGTAAGCAAGCAAGCAAGATTCAATCAATACAATTGGAAAGTTCAAGCTTCAAAGTCCTTGCTTTCACCTTCACTACTAGAGCTTAAGGAGCTCTATACGAGCAACATCACTATGCTCGTATACCTCCGTAAATATCATTCGAGTGTCCCAAGTTCCTTATAAAAATATAAATTTCCAACATGGTATCAGAGCTTCAAAATATTTCAATTTCTAACTTGGTATCAGAGCTTCAAAACATTTCAATTTCTAACATGGTATCAGAGCTTCAAAACATTTCAATTTCTAACATGGTATCAGAGCGGGTTCGATCCAAATGGGCGTTGAAGTTTCTGCAACAAACTGAAAGTGATAATTCCGCGCAAATGGAGTTTAACGCAGATGAGAAAACGCAAGGTACGTCTCAACTATCCAAGTTCATTCTTACAACCCCACTAAAAACTAGTTATCACCCATATCAAAGTCTTAGAAAGATACGAAAGAGAAGATGAAAAGATATGTTGCTCGTGAAATTTCACAAGTTAAGATTCAAGAAGTTTTGAAAATTAAAACATCAAAATGAAAATGTCTCCGTACAACATAAAAACAAAAGTAAGAAAACCAAGTGAGTGAGTGGTAGAGCTAGTAAAAAAATGTGACGGCCTTTTAAGGAGTGCAAGCCTAAGAGCTGCACAAAAGTTTCCTATGATATTCCACTCTTTCAGTTCAAATCTCCTCCTTCCGTTAAAAATGTATTAAAAAAAAAAAAGAGAGAGATGTTTCCATCTCGCAGAGAGATGCACAAAAGAGTGCGTTTCTAAAGAAAAATTTGAGGGAAGAGAGCATCAAAGAATGGCTCCTCATATAACAGAGATGGCAAAAAAGAGAGCCATCCTGTAACAATATTCTACTCACAAAGTTGAGTGGGCGGAACCTCTGAACCTACATTGGTCAAGTTTCGTGAAAGGAGAGGAATATCAATAGAAGGCAAAGCCTATGAATTCAAGACAGTCAAGTTCGGTCTAAACCGTAAGAGAGACGGAGAGTACCGGCACAAGACAGAGCCTATGAATCTACAACGATAGGCTGCGAAAATGCCAGGTCACCAAAGAAGATCTAAAACAAGAAATATGGAGAACTGCTAAAAAAAAATAGAGCTTCCGAACATAAAGATTCGCCAACACGAGCGTAAGAATCTAAAGGAAATTGAAGAACGGGTGAAGATCACAATCAAAGACCATTACAAATTAAGAGGGGGTGTTGGAACATATAATTTGTAATGTGAAAAAAATTCTAGAATTGTGTAGCGAAATGTTATAGTGTGAACTAACAAGAGCTAGTTGTAATTTGTAATACAAGAGAAATATAAAAACTGCAAGGCCTAAAGATGTACGGACGGTAAAGAAGAGTCTAGAGAGTCCGTTAGTCACATTAGATAAGTGCAAACAAAGTTTGCCATTGTTAAAACTAGATAAAGCTAGACAAATCAGTAGTCATAGTATGTTCCAGTCTAAATGTTTAGCTAGATTATTCTAGAGATAAGTGAAGTCGGTCAAATTAGTTGACATTTGGAAAACTCTAGATAGAACTAGAGTATGTACTGTTAATTATGCAAAGCCTATAAATAGGCATGAATGTACCCTCAATTGTAAGCAAGCAAGCAAGATTCAATCAATACAATTGGAAAGTTCAAGTTTACAAGTCTTTGCTTCCACCTTCACTACTAGATCTTAAGGAGCTCTATACGAGCAGCATCACTATGCTCGTATACCTCTGTAAATATCATTCGAGTGTCCCAAATTCCTTATAAAAATATAAATTTCCAACATGGTATCAGATCTTCAAAATATTTCAATTTCTAACTCTCTTCCAGACCTTCCCCTAATTCATGTTGTACAAAATTTAGTTTAAGACTATTAGTCTTGCATTTTTGCATTGGAAAAAACAAAATATAACACAACCTTATGCTTAAATAGAAAAATAAAATAACTCGCCAAATAACGCATATATTACACCATCAAAAATAGGTGCTCGTCCACCGGATAAAACAACACTGGATGTCCAAACAAACTTGGTAAAGTTGAGATCTCATTGTAAATACACAATTAGAAATTTAAGAAAAATCAAAGTTAGCTAAAGCTATGGTGTCACCTATTCTCTAGCCTACAAAATTCATATCACACCGAAGACGACCGAAAACAAACTAATTTCAGATAACTAAATGCACAAACTATTTAGTGAATACTTGTTCATCTAAAAAGTTTAGACTTTAGAATCTTCACATATATTCTTAACAGTATTGCTTCTACTTTTATTTATAATACCCAAGTAGACACACCCGCACTTTTTTTATGGTCGAAGGACATGCCTGCAAATAGCCTTCACATGTCTTCTATTCAGATAAGTATGCATCCTTGGGATGAGGAGTAGCCGGTTGGAGCTATCTATGCACACATGTCCATTTTCGACTAAACAAACTGGAGAGTATGATGGTTTAACCCTTAAAATATATAAAATAAAGCAAGAAATTACAAGGGATTCACTACGACGACACATATCCAATGCAGACACACATCATTAGGCTGAATTTTAGTGAATGAAACACCTGTCCAGTTAGATTTGCAAGTAACTAGAATTCGAAGGAAGAAGGACTATAAGAAAGTTACTGTTGAGTAATGTAATGTTAGTGAACTAGTGTAATAGCCTGGGTAAACCACATCAACCAGAAGATGGGTTTCTAACAACTGAACTTCCTTATGGACATCACTAGGTTCAGGAAAACGTGTTTGAAGATAATCTTTTAAAATGGTTGAGGCATATATGTCAAGTCCCTAGTGAGGGACCTTTCTAAGAGTTAAAGCACATGGAGAATGATAATCACCCCCAAACTTAGGGTTTTCAGTGTCTCTAGATAGACTAGTCACAATCCCCTTAATTTCTTGGTCATCATATTCCTGAAAATGGTCAATTGATTCTTCTAAGTCAGGTTCATCCTCACTCATCTCTACGAGTTCATGTTCTTTGTCTAAGTCTATTGTTTCTAAATCCTTGGACTCTAAAACAGTATTCTCAGAATAAACCCGTTCCCCTAAACCATCATCGGCTTTGTAAAAAGGAAATACTACTTCGTC
>JAJJMB010007708.1:31702657-31747470 GCA_023531105.1 Papaver atlanticum | reverse complement strand
TCCCCTAAACCATCATCGGCTTTGTAAAAAGGAAATACTACTTCGTCTAAAACGGGGGTATCTCTAGTTAAATCCCCGTCCTTTTGAATAGGTGAATAATTATTAAAATTATTTGCATTTGAACTAGAAATAATATTATCATTATAAAGCTCAATTGGAGTAACAAATTCCTGATCACTATGCCTACATATTTCAGATTCTTCATCAACACTATCCTCATCATCATCATCATAATATAATTTATGACATTCAAGAATTCTTAATCTTTGTTCCAAACTAAGCGGTTTGTGTTTATAATACTTCTCGTAGATCATTAGAGGTGATTCCTCGCTTACCATTGGAACATCCCAATGTCGTTTCCCATGCATATATTCACCAAGAGTTATTTTAGATGATGTCTCCTGATAATGAGAATTTCTACACTTATAGTCTCGTAACGTCATCTCAGGTGACGTCTCCTGAAAAGGATTCATCACCCTGAAAATACAAACTACAGAGGAATTCTACACAATCACAAACAAGGTTGACTCGACCAAATCAAACCTATAAAATCTAGCAAACAACAAGCATGATGACTCCCTTAGATTGTTTCTAGACCAGCTTCTATCCTTCCAAGAGGCAACTAGGTATAGTTTTAGCAAACCTCTCTAGAACGATCCGAATAAAGTAAGTCGAAGAGAAGTAGGGGAAGCTCAGGGGAGCTTTGATACCCCCACCTCTTTGGCAACGCTTCCCTGGGTTACAAGGCGGCTTTAATCGACTTACAGTAATCTTCCTTAACTTTGAGTTAGGCTAACAAGATTCCCAATACGATCCTTTTGAACGACTTTCCTATTAAGCTCGTTATCCTATCGGTCTCTTTCTAGTCAATATTTTAATGCTTAGGTTCGCGTTAGGTATCGTTTTCCTAAGACGGGCAAGAAGAGAACGGTGATGAAATCCAAACCCTTATCTTGTATGGCCTGGCCTTGCCCTTTACTAGGAAATTAAAATCCGTATTCAAAGCCTCAACATATATGCACCTTAAGGAAGACAGTAAACCCGCTGACAGGGGATTCGCGGGTGTTTAGAAGCTTACCTCCCGTACCAGACGGGGGATGAATCGCTGAAGTCGACTCGGGCCACTGACTCCTGTGTCAGTGTACGAACCCGAGGGGCCGAGACGATATCGTAATCGTCGTCCTTCCCTGCAAACAGTTTATATTTAAAAATATACCCTTCCGTAGGGTTTAAAAATAATGTGCAAAGTCCAATGTCCAAAAATAAAAAGGTTCAAAGTGAAACCTCAATGTCATCATTGCAAGAAGTATGGACATTTGGAGGAGCATTGTAGATACAAAGAAGATGAACATGCCGGTAGAGCGGAAGAGAAAGAAGAAAAAGGAAAACAAAACTTGTTTTATGCTTGTCAAAGTGCCGTAGAAACTTCCAAGAGTGAAGTGTGGTTTGTGGATAGTGGTTTTACTACTCATTTGTGCGATGTGAAGAGCTTGTTTGTTTATATGGATACATCAATAAATTCTCTAGTGAAGATGGGGGATGGAAACATGGTTCAAGCTAACGGAAGAGGTACAATTTGCGTGCAAACTATCAATGGAGCAAAATACATTAGAGATGTGTTATATGTTCCGGATTTGGCACAAAATTTGCTTAGTGTTGGGCAACTTGTGGATCTTGGATACACGGTTCATTTTGAAGATGGATATTACACCATTTATGACAAGAAACACAAGAACAAGAGACCAGTAATGAAGAGTATCAAGATGGAGAAGAATAAAAGATTTCCAATTGTATTTGAAAAGGAGAAGAATGTTGCATTGAGGATGGAAACCATTGATGAAACATGGTTATGGCATAAAAGACTTGGGCATTTGAATTTCAATAGTCTCAAGGTGCTTTCCAACAAGAACATGGTTCAAGGACTTCCACAACATATCAACCACAAGGATGGAGTATGTGAAGGTTGTGCACTTGGGAAACAACATCGCCAACCATTCCCAAAAGGTGTAGCATGGAGAGCAAAAGAACTTCTTGGTTTGGTACATACCGATGTGTGTGGACCAATGAAAACACCAACTCATGGAGGTAATAGATACTTTATCTTATTCATTGATGATTTTAGTCATATGACTTGGGTGTACTTCATGAGGAAAAAATCCGAAGTTTTTAGCATCTTCAAGAAGTTAAAGAGCCTTGTTGAAAAGAAAAGTGATCACTACATCAAAGTTTTGAGAAGTGATAGAGGCAAAGAATACAACAACAAAGAGTTTGATAAATTTTGTGAAGATGAAGGCTTAGAAAGGAAACTAACCGTGGGTTATACTCCTCAACAAAATGGTTTTTCCGAGAGAAAGAACCAAACCGTTATGGAGATGGCGAAGTCCATGCTTCATGAGAAGGGTATTCCTAAAGTGTTTTGGGACGAAGCCGTCAACACCGCCATCTACTTGATGAATAGGTGTCCAACAAAAGCCGCATGGGATAAAACTCCAATTAAAGCATGGGGTGGAAGAAAACTATCGGTAAGGCATCTTAAAGTTTTTGGTAGTGTGTGTTATTCTCAAATTCCAAAGGTGAAGAGAACAAAGCTTGATGAATCAAGTGAGAAGTGTATATTCATTGGCTATAGCCTCCAATCAAAAGGTTATATGTTGTTTAGCTTGAAGAACAACACAGTGATCACAAGCCGTGATGTCTTGTTTGATGAAGGAGCTTCATGGAATTGGGAAGAAGGTAAAATTGAGAAGAGAACCATTATTGCTGATGAAGAGCAAGAAAATTCAGCAACAAATGAAGTTGAAGAAGGTGAAGAAAATGAGGAAGAACTACCTCAAACACCTCCAAATACAAGACAAGGAGCATCTCCAAGTATGTCTCCAAGTACTAGTGCATCAACATCACCACCATCGGCACCAAAGAAGATGCATAGGTTGAGTGAAGTGTATGAAAGATGCAACTATTGTGTGGTCTAACCGGAAAATTTATAAGAAGCATCAAAAGAACCGGTTTGGATAAAAGCTATGGAAGAAGAAGTTTTAGTCATTGACGAGAACAATACATGGGAGAAAGTAGCAAGGCCAAGTGACAAAGAAGTTATTGGTGTGAAGTGGATCTACAAGGTCAAGTACAATGCGTATGGATCGGTTCAAAGGAACAAAGCAAGGTTGGTGGCAAAGGGATATTCACAATAACCCGACATCGACTACAATGAGACTTTTGCACCGGTTGCTCGTCTTGACACCATAAGAGCCGTGATTGCTATGGCTTCCAAAAAAGGTTGGTTACTTTATCAACTTGATGTCAAATCGGCATTTTTAAATGGAGAACTCCATGAAGAGGTTTATGTAGAACAACCACAAGGTTTTGTGATTGAAGGAGAAGAAGACAAAGTATACAAGTTGAAGAAAGCTTTGTATGGACTCAAGCAAGCACCAAGATCTTGGTATAGTGAGATAGATGGATACTTCAAAAGGAAAAACTTCAACAAAAGCAAGAGTGAGCCTACACTATATGTGAAGACAAAAGGTACGTCTATTCTCATTGTTGCCTTGTATGTTAATGACCTTATCTTTACGGAAAATGATGTTCATATGATTGAACAATTCAAGAGAGAAATGATGATGAAATATGAGATGAGTGACATGGGTTTTCTCAAGTACTTCCTTGGTATTGAAGTTCACCAAAGTGAAGATGGAGTGTTCATTTCTCAAAGCAAGTATGCCGAAAAGGTGTTGAATTTTTTTGGCATGCTTGGTTGTAAACCCACATCAACACCACTTGTAGTGAATGAGAAACTCAAGAAAGATGATGGAGGAAGAAAGGTTGATGAGACTTACTATAGAGGTCTTATTGGAAACTTATTGTATCTTACACATACAAGACCCGACATCATGTTTGCTTCAAGTATGCTTTCTAGGCTCAAGAGTTCACCTAGTCATCTACATCTTGGCGCGGCAAAGAGGTTGTTGAGGTACATACAAGGAACAATGAATTTTGGAATCATGTATTCAAGAAATTTGGATGTCAAATTAGTTGGCTATTGTGATAGCAACTTGGGAGGATGTATTGATGACATGAAGAGTACATAGGGGTATGCTTTTTCTCTTGGTTCGGGTATATTTACATGGGCATCGAAGAAGCAAGAAACCGTAGCTCAATCCACGGCGGAAACGGAGTACATTTCGGCGTCAATAGCTACATCTCATGTTGTATGGCTAAGAAGAATCATGGAAGACATTCAAGAGAAGCAAGAAGAAAGCACCATAATCTTTTGCGACAACAAATCGGCAATTTCTATGTCCAAAAATTCAGTTGAGCATTGTAGAGCAAGGCACATCAAACTCAAGTACCATTTCATTCGAGAAGCGGTTGAAGATGGTGAGATAGAACTCAAGTATTGCAAGACGGAAGACCAATTGGCGGACATATTCACCAAGGCACTTGCCAAAGGAAAATTTCAACATTTCCGTGAACTACTATGAGTAGAAGAACATCACATTAAGGAGGAGATTGTTGAGTAATGTAATGTTAGTGAACTAGTGTAATAGGAGTGTTAACTTTACATTTAGTTGTGTGTTGTTTAAATGAGTGGATGTTAGACATCCACACATTTTCCTTGTAAGGTCTTTTATAGACCAAGTAGAAGAGGGAGTGTATTATCTCTTCAACTTAATGAAATTAGAGAGAGTGAGAAGAACCAAACAGGTTACCACTTTTCCATTAACAAAATCATCCACAAACATCTCTTTTTAATCACCCAAACAACCAACAGTTACCAAACTTAAAGTTAGTCTGTAGAGATTGCTGTTCGACGGCATCAAATCTATCTTTAGCAATGAGCCCGTTTCAACCAAACATCATTACCCCATAAAGATAGTATTTTGAATTTAACATGCAGGTACAATTAAAATTGTACCGAATGTCCGCAGCGTGAATAAAGGTGAAATTGTCAAATTGCATTCCAAATTTAACACCATCCAATCCAAAATCTTAGCCAACTAAAGAACAACACCAAGTGACATAATGCGGTATTCTAGAGGAAAGCATCAAACAGACAAGTAAACACAAATTTTCTGTTTGTTACATCCAGAAATCATGCAGTTCCAAGTAACTCCACTTTTCTAAGGAATTTCATCAAACACTTTCAAGGTTGTTTCGACAACTATATTAAACGATAAAAACCTGAACTATATCAAAGACTTTCCATTTTTCAACTCTCACAAGGAAGATTTTTAAACCCCCACAAAACCAAAACATCAAATTAAGCCTTAAAAACTCTAAAACCATAATAACAAAATAAGATTACGACCGAGGGGTTTTATGTTCACTTACCATCTATTATCCTATACATAAACCCCTTAAGTTTATCTAAACTCTGACAACTGACCAAATAGCACAATAAAAAACCTTAAGCATTTTCTATCATGCATAAAGTTTTTATAATCGAATGATAAATTAATGTTGAGCAAAAAATGAAATTATACAACCCTGGAAACAAAAAATTAAAAAGGGCGAAAGAGGAGACGAAAAGAAAAGAAAATTCTACAAAATACCTTGCTTTTAATCTCGGATCTATGGCTTTTTTGAGCTCTTAATTGGATCACCTTCATAATTGCTGTTATTTAAAATCGACTAAGTTATATTCCAAAACTATGAGATCTCTTCTCATGGAAAACAGTTCCATCTGATAGAGAGCATCAGACATGCATTTTGATTCAAGGGTAACTTAATGAGTACGGGTTCAGTTTACGGTTATGGCTTATTACTATTAATTTCACCCATGTAGATTGTTTGGTTAGGTTAACAATTTAAGGGACTGCAACGTCTTTTCAAACCGATTTTGCTCCAACTAGCTCCATCGACTCGACTCTGTCCGTCTACTTAGCAAAAAGCAAACCTTGTCTGTCTGCTGGGCAAAGTTTGGATTTCTACGAGGATAGCCCATTAATTTTTAACACGGGCCTACTTTCGATGCGAGAGTTGTTGTCGTGTAAACTCTTACGCCAAAAATTAACTTTTAGTGAAGTAAAATAGTTTTGTTTCTGATTTCTGTTTCTGACTTCGACTCCTAGAAAAGCAGAAGCCAGAAACAGAT
This sequence comes from Papaver atlanticum, assembly GCA_023531105.1. Classification (NCBI taxonomy): domain Eukaryota; kingdom Viridiplantae; phylum Streptophyta; class Magnoliopsida; order Ranunculales; family Papaveraceae; genus Papaver; species Papaver atlanticum. Next base: position 31,741,376 of record JAJJMB010007708.1, on the reverse strand, counting down.
TTATATTCAAACGCGCTATTAAACTCTATACAAGTCACACAACACATTTCGACCTCTCTCAATACGTAGTGTGTTTTCTCAATCCTACAAATTAAAGATTGCATGGCATGTTAAATCCTTCTCACACTGTCGTCATAGACTGAGATTAAATTCTACACTTTTCTGAATCCATTTTTCAATTTCCGCTGACATTTCAATAAATTTTGAAGTCTCTGTAAATTTTTCCTCTTACCCTTATCAGCTTTATAAGAAATTATTTGTGCTTCATATGTATATACATAGCTGAACCGAAATTAACACTTTTCAGGATCCATTTTCCAGTTTCTGCCAACATTTCTATAAATTTTGCAGTCACTACAAATTTTTCAACCGCATCAGCTTTACAAGAAATGATTTGTGATACATGTGTTATGTGTGTGTATATATATAGTGTGGCGCTGTGGGCAAAAAGCATGAACCGAAACTAACATAAATGTCCAAGTGGAATGAGTGTGATCATACTTTTTTATAGAAATTTGCATAGTTTTGCATGGTCCGCAAGAATGTAGTTTTTGTTTGTTGGCTCAGGTAAAAATTATATTCTAACTTTCAAACTTAATTAAGCCGAAAAATAACTATTCAAAGTGTATACCCACACCAAAGTTTGAAAAACACCTGTTTTTACCGAAAAAACGACCGTTAAAACGGTTACACCCATATATCGTAGCTGTGAGGGTCTCCGAACCCCGTGCCTTTATAATGCCGATAAATAGGAAATAACGGCAGTTTTTTAGGACCGTTTTTCAGTTTTCATACACGATATAACCGTTTTTCTAAAATTAGTTTGAATGTTTTTTTCTTCTAAATAACATTTAAACGTGCGTTTTTTAGAACTGTTTTCCCGTTATCATGCACGTTATAATCGTGTAAATAACTTTCTTATCATTTTTTTTGAGTTTTTTTGTTTCTCTAGATTGAAAGCTTAAAACTTCGAATTAATTTTTTTTTTAATGGTACAGGGAAAGTAACTACAGGATTAAAAACTTCAAATTTAAAAAACATAGGATTGTTAATTTTTTCAAAAACGTAATTCCACTACCACTGTAAACCAGAAAGTTTACAATTGTATGGTTGCTTTTGTTTTTCCAACCATCAGACACGAGTGTACAACCATATTCTCTCCAATAATGTCGTTGGACAGACACCACATCTTTTTCAATCTTTTTTTTTTTTCTTTTCTGAAGTTAATATGGGATTCGACAACTTATAAGATGATGGAACTCTATAGGATTGGCCGAAATTTGAAACTGCATTGAATGCCTCGTGGTACTGAGATGAGTTAGCCACATTGAAGGGGATATCATTGGCATAAAAAAAGCGTCCAACAGAAGAATCGACTTTTTTCCGACATGTTTTACTTTTGCCAAATTTTGCCATCGAAGGTTGAGAATCCCTAGAAGTGTTATATTGTCCTCCCATATCCACAGATATCCTAGGTGGTTGTGATGGCCGCATAGTAGACCTAGGTATTTCTGTAGAGGCCCGAGGACCGTGTGATATACCCTCTCCGGCATGAATATTCTTATTTTTTTCGTCCAAAAAGGTTCTTTAAAAACCCAGTCTTTTTCTTTTGTGTGACTGGTTTTTTATTCTTCTGCATGAAAATATGGTTCTTCTTCATCTATACCACACACAGGGTTCCATGGCTCATTATGATACACTTGTTCTGAATCTTCCTTATCAGATTCTGCTCTTTTTTGCCTTTTTTCTTTTCTTTTTTCTTCTAGTGCAACTTTAGCAAGATTTTTCACTTCAGGCGGCACATGCATGCATGGGGAAACTATACCTCTTTGTTGTGCTAAATGCAATTTTATGCGTGAAATACCAGAAGATATTTCCTTTTCACAAAAATTACACTTCAATTTTTTACCATCAGCCATTACAGTGCAATATGCATGAAAAGCATCTCGTTTGGCAGATTGCGTGGATGTCGATCCTTCCATTGTATTCTGTAACTAGAAAATTTTACTTGGAAATCGGTCATATATTAAATTTCTTTAGTACTATTCTTGGCCTATATTTAAATTGTGTCCACAAATAGAAAATTCTAGATGTCTATTTTGTAGCTAGGTAATTAAATTTGCTTATAAATAAACTACATAGCTACAAATAATAAATTTATCGGTAAATACTTAATTTAAATGAAAATTCAAATAAAAATAGTAAAATTACCTCTTAAACTTGTAGTTGAAAGTTGATACTTTGAAATTTCAAAACACAGAGGAAGGAAAAATTTCTCCGCGGAAAAAGCAGAGTTATAAAATGTTTGTCTACTACATCAACACGCCCTTCTTGTGTTTTTAAAGGGTGAACATAAAGAAGAGAAAGGTAAAAAAAAATAGTACAATCATGATTTTCTTTACTAAAACAGGGAAAATGAAAAGAAAAAAGTAACCAAAGGATGCTACATATTGTTGGTTTCCTCCCCCTATTTCATCAACTAGAATTTTCAAAGGAACCAAGTCCACTTCTTTGTAAAAAGTTAAAACTTAAAATGAGATAAAAACTACAGATGCATCATCATCTAGTGGCAATGGGGTACATGATTTGGGAGTCTTGGACATAATAATCATAGCATTTGATCAAAAGTGGAATTTTAGATCAAATCTATTAATGGGGTGATTGACTCTACCCGACTGACCATGTACATGCCTAGAGTTTTAGAAATTAGTACCATATTGATGACTGACGAGTTAAAAGTAAAACATGCCTACTTGTTGGCATCTGATGGAAATTCTGTCATCTAATAAAAGGACAAGTTTACCTAGCTAGGTTATGAATTTTCTTAAATTGGATTGATGATTGTTGATTCTTTCTTCATATTACTTATGCATGTATTGCATAATTGCTGCCGACAAAATTTTAGTGGATATAATTGACTGTCACGAGTTTTATGATATCAAACTTTTGTAATTTGTATAGTGAAAAGTCTTTTAAAAGTTAAAACACCTACGTAAGGAATATAAACATGACTATCGAATTATATATATTTCTTATATTACAATAATCAACTAAAATGGTAGTTTTAGAAACCTGGCGAGATTGGGGTATACCCAGATTAATTGGGGTATACCCAAATTTAAGTTGACTCTTTTTAAGGGCTAAGGTGGCGTCCTAATGGGTGAAGTTACAAAACTACCCTTTTCCATTATAATTCTTATTACCCTAATCAGTTATCATTTTTTCATTTCATCTTCTCCTCTTCTTATTCTCCTCCTCTACCTTACCGGATCCTCCATCCCCCACCATCGAAACTCGTCGATTAATTCGTCGTAATCATCGATTCGAAAATTATGATTAATCTCCAAGCATGGAGCCTCTGCCGAGGGCTAGTCGTATAAAACAAACAAATAGAAAACCCAATAAGTATCACCCTGGAATTGCAAATTTGTTTCAACAAAAAAACAGTACAAAAACCGTTGAAGAAGAAGAAATCAATGCCGCTCAAACCGAAGAAATGGCGCGATTGAGAAAGTAAGGGACTACTTAAACTCAATCCAGTACTTCAATTTTATGTTTGCATGTAAAATAAAGTCAGAAAATTCGAATTTGTGAATCTGCAGTTATTTAGCCGGCAGGGTCTCTGATTCACGACCCTGCCGGCTTTTCATATTTAGTGTTAGTCGGCAAGCTCTTAGGTTGAATATCATGCCGGCTCTTTTATATATGTAACTGTTTTTTACAGGGTCGGCAAGGTATTCAACTTAATACCTTGCCGGCGTTTTTTTTTTAGTCGTTCTGGTTACCCTGCCGGCGGTCTGTTTTGAAAATGGTTGGTGTCTCCTGATGCCTAAAGTCATAAGGTCGGCAGGGTATTTGAATACCACCATGCCGGCTGCATTATAGCCGGCGTTGTATGGGTTATAGACCCTGCCGACTATATGTAGCAGAAAATTCTTGTATCTACTGTGTTCAGAATTGTTATAAGCCGACACGTTAGTTGAATAAGAACCTGCCAACTATTAATTAGTCGGCAAGATTTATAGTTATCGACCCTGCCGGCTATTGTTTAGCCAGCACAGATTATAGTTGTCGACCCTGCCAACTGTTGATTTTTTTTTAATTTTTCTTGTTTTGGTCGCAAAAGGGAAACAAGAAAACTGTTACTCCTCCTTCAAGACCTCCTCGTGTTGGTGACAAACTCTTAACTGCAACACATCGAGGGGCATTCATTGAGCCGAGAACGCTCAAGATCCGTGAACGGAATGTTTCTCAACCACCATCCGAACCCAGTGATTCAGATGAAACTCCAGATGAAGACCAATCAAATCCATCTGGTGGAAGAGGTAATGATCATGATGGTGTTCAAAGAACTCCGGCTGATGGAGGAGATGATGGGGATGATGATGATCAAGACATGCCACCTGTTGGAGGAGGTAATGGTGATGGTGATAACAATGATCGATATAAAGATAAAGATGGTGAAATTGTTGAAGAGTAAGAGGATAAAGAAGAGGAACAAGAAGAAGAAGGTGGAGAACAAACAGGTAATGATCAACAAACTCAAGCTGCTACCACAACTGCAACGGGAAAGAAGAAGAGGGTTATCACTAAACAAGCTGATTCCCACATGCTTCCCAGTCAGTTTAAGGTCACACTAAAACCAGGTCAGGCTCCACTAGGGACCCCAGAAGATGGTGGACATGTTCTTTTTGGATACAAATACACATGGGCACGTGAAATTCATGGTGCTATCATAAGTAATCTCAATAAAACTTTGTTTTTATTTTAGTGTATCTATCTTAAATTTGCTTCAAGTGTTTGTATTTGTTTTAATTTTGTGTTTTTGGTACTTAGGATCACAAGCGTGCCATCCGTCTATTGAGGCACCAAGCTTCAAGCACTATGATGAAGAAATGGTCACTTGATTGGGAATGTGCCGAGGTGCAAGCGATTGTCAAGAGCTCTGGGTTGTGGCCTGCGGTGGAGAATTTGGTTGTTGAGTATAACAGGGTTACCGTATCTGCATTTTGTGAGAGGTTTTACGGAGAGACTGATACAATGTTATTCCCATTCGGTGAGATGGCGGTAACTCCCGATGATGCTCATCAAATTCTAGGCCTCGAGGTTGAGGGAAAAGCACTCAGTAATGGCTACGAAAAAGGCATTTCTTGGGAGAAGATCTTCAAATTGACAAAGATCTTGTTTGGTTTGGATGAGAAGCAATCAGAGTCTTTGTTTGTGGTAAAGGATGGTTATTTAAGCTAGAAGTTCAATCTGAAGATGTTGAGGGACACATACTCTGAGACCCAGAAAATCTTTGATAAGGAAGGAAGTGTGTCCATGGTGCAAATCGATGCTACTGTGTCAGCTTATTTTCTATACATCTTGGGCAACTGTATCTTCCCTGACAGTTCCGGAAGCTTGGTCGATGAAGACGCATTTATGTGTCTATTTTCATCTCTATTGTGTATATTGTTAGTACCCATTTTTGTACTTATTATGGTGTTTTATGTGTTTGTAGGTATTTTTGGGTAATAAACATTTTTGGAAAAATCGGCTCGAAAAGTTGTCTAAAGGCACCCAAGGGACATTTGTTATTCGGACTCCAGCAGCGGATAAGGGGCACCCCCTTCTCCTTCACGTTCAAAAACAAAAAAAAAGGCGGGAAAATGATGTTAATCCATGGCAAATTTTCAATCAAATTTTTGGAGTCATTTCAGAGAGACTAAAGGGATGGAATTGATTGGGATCATTCCTAGGACCCATAGAAACGTGGTATGGTCTTTGGTTTCGACCAGAATTGGCTAGAATTCAAGTGTAGAGCAAAACATGAGTGATATTCCCGTAAGATATTTTCAGAATTTTTGGTAATTTTGGGAAGTTTTCTTGTGGCTTCTACGTGCCTAACTAATTCTGGGACGTGAAGGAATGTTCCTGGTGTGTGCAGCACGAGATTAGACGCGTAATTAATCAAAAAATGGAAATTATTCTTTTCCATGCATGGGAGTAAATGAGAATTATTTTGTGAAATTGACGCGTGATTTTTAGGATTTTGGTGTATAAATAGAGTCACAAGGTTCCATAGAAGGGTTGTCGAGAGTTTGGGGTCGAGAGGAGAGCTCAGGAGGCGTGAATCAAGAGTTTTCAGAACTCTGTTGTTGCTGCTCGTGAAGAACAGGGAAACAACGACGATTTCTTCAACTGGTTGTAACAGTTTCTTCAACTGGTTTGCAACATTTATCTTCGTTGTAACAGTTTCTTCAACTGGTTTGCAACATTTATCTTCATTGTAACAGTTTCTTCTCCTCTTCTGCAACATTTATCTTCAGATTTGTAACGATTATCCTTTGGCTGATAGGGTGGTGCGAAAGTGCCCTCCAAACTAACAAGTCTTCAGAGCCATATGATATCTTCATCATAACAGTTGAGAGTTGAAACAGTCGGTCTGTAACGCACCTGTGCTGTTGCAGATTTCCTGTTTCATTATTTTCTCTTCTTGTAAACACTTTTTGAGCCATGAATACATATTTTGAGTGTGTTTTCGACATGATGAGTTAAACCCCAACACTGGGACGACGGAGGAGGCCGGACTTCATACATGGGTAAATTTATTTTAATTCTTTTTATGACTTTTGCATTAAAATTAATTGAAATATGATTTGATTAAATTGGTTGTCATTTGATTAGATGAGTCATGCTTAGCTTAGATGATTTGATGTCCCATGCTTAACATTTACAATCAATGTTTTTAGAATCTACCTTGGAAAAAATAGAGTCCATGTTTATATTTCTTGAGCTAAAATTGTTGAGAATAAATAAGTGAACCTTATGTTATAAAGATTGGCTAAATCTTTAGTCCCAGTACCTCTCGCCCATTGTTAATAGTCTTTGTATATATTTATTTAGTATTTTTAAAAAACTTTAATCTCTACGAATCCGAGTGAACGACAACCTCATTTCTTACCACTATCTAAAATTTGATCAGTCGACGCCAAGTATCTTCAACTATTGGATCCCTTACATTAGATGCATATGTATTCTTGGGGTACTGCGATGGTTTCCTTCTTGAACAATGAGTTGACAAAGGGTTTAAGGGCACTGACTAAACAAGTTAACGGAAATCTATGTCTCTTCCAGGTAATTCAATTGTCTAAATCATTTATATTTGCATAAGATAAGATTCTTACTAAACTTTGTGTATGCATAGGTTTGGGTATATGAGCACTTCCCTACTTTGGTGAAAGCCAACCCCCACATCAAGGTGAATACTAAGCTTGCGATTAATAAGCCAAGAGGATAGATATACAGTTTTACTGGTGCTCAGGATAAGGATATGCCACAGCAGCTTATCAACATGCGAGTCTCCTTGGAAAAAATGACTGCGATGAGGTAATATTTTATCCTTATCGAGATAATATAAATGAAGGTATAATCAAAAGGAGAGATGATGTTGCATTATACTACGGTCCCTTGTTTTACCCCCAAGGATTTTCAATGTACGATCCATAACGGGTTTTAAGACAAGTGGGTTACATCCAAGAAGTACCTCATCTAGGTGATGATCCGTTCTTTAAAGTGGTAAGGGAGGATTGCAGCATGTCCCAAAAAAGTATTGACGTCTGTTACGCTCCAGCACCAATGATTGAACATTGGGACAATAGAAGTGACCGTAAAATCGATATGAGTCTTTTGGACGAGGTGACCGAAGGTCATGAAGCATCTGAAGATTACATGCCGTGGTACTTGGGTTTTGCTCGTCCTACTGTGATTAGGTAAGAGACTGATGAACAACCGGCTCGTAGGAGGAAGATGCCACCGAAAGACCCAACAACAAGTCTTAAGAACTTTGTAAGTATTTTAGACTTGCACTTATTGTTTTAAGATCACATTATCGAATCAGTCTATTAATTGTTTGTTGTTTAATTGAAAATAGAAGAAGCATTCGAAGACCCTTGTGAAGATGATGTGTTGCGCGAGAGAAAGAGGAGAGCCTTGGTCGATTGAAGAGCAAACTAAGCACATTGACTATGCTAGCAATGTTGACAATGAGGATACCACCAAAATGTTCCAGCATGCTAATGCTGAACTAAAGAGGGAAGCACAAGCCAAGAGGGAAGCACAAGCCAAGATGAATGCTGAAAAAAAGAGGGCTCGTACCCGTGGTGGTGGTAGTGGTAGTGGTGGTGGTCGTGGTCGTGAAAATGCTTAACGGGGCCGTGGTAGTGGTATTGGTCGTGGTCGTGGTCGTGAATGAATGCATTTCTAGTTTATTTCTTTATGTTGTGGTAGACAAATGTTACGGTTAATGGTTGGAAAAATGTTTTTTTTTTTATGGTTTATGGGACATGTTTTCTTATTTTGGACAAATGTTGGATTCCTAGTTCTTGAATGAATGGTTTGTTTAGCTATATTAAGTTTCAATAATTCAGCCGACAGGGTCTTAAGTAAATGTTTTGTTAAGTTATAGTGCCGACTAAACCAGGGACGACAAGGTTGTGAACTGCCAGACTGCCGGCCCTGACAACAGAAATGGTGTAGTTACCAGGGTCGGCAAAGTAAGAAAATTATTACCTTGCCGACGGTACATGAGTCGGAAATGTATTACATTATCGACCCTGCCGACTATGTGTAGCAGAAAATGAACTTCTCCTGATGCCTAAAATCATAAGGTCGGCAGGGTAAGAAAATTACGACCTTGCCGACTGTATAAAAGCCGGCACTCTAATGACCAAATACTGTGCCGACTATGTGTAGTAGAAAATGAACTTCTCCTGATACCTAAAATCATAAGGTCGGCAGGGTAATAAAATTAAAACACTGCCGATGGTATGTTAGTCGGCATGATTTGGAAACGTTTACCTAGCCGGCGAGTTCAAAATTCAAATTTTTGCAAGTACAACTGCATTGGTTGACTACCATAACGGCCAAATTTGGGCACCATCCTATAAATACACTAGTTCTCTCTACAAAAACACACACACCTATTTGCATATACTCTCCAAAGCTCATATCATCATATACTCCATCTAACTCTCCCAATACCTCTACATACAACAATGGCATTATTTGATTCAAATGAAGATCTATCCATCACCAAAGCATGGGTATGCGGAAACTCGGGTTAGAAATCAGTCCTACGGAAGGGTGGATGCCGTAAACTTTTGGGCAAGGGTATACAACAAATATAGGCAAGAGTTTGGGAATCCTAATGGAAGAAGTGTTCAACAAATCCATGATAGGCACCTAGTCATCGAAAATGCGATACTTACTTTTTTAGCTATCCAAAAACGGATTTTGAACGCTAGCCACTTTAGCTACTCCATTGAACAATTTGTAAGTATTTTTGTGGTTTATTTTACGTAATCCATGTTGTTTGATCTTCCTACTAAACACCACTAACAATGTAAGTTTGTGTTTTGTTTTTGTAGCATGAAGTCGTCAAAGCGCGCTACCTTGAGGAAAAGGGGGAAGCATTCGCATTCGATGCAAGCTATCAATTCATGGTATCAAAAATCCCGGAGTATGCCCCGGACTTCTTGGAGGGTGGATCAAACTAGGATTCCTCCTACGAAGATTGATGGTTTTAGAAGTTTTTGTGGGTAGATCTCTATGTAAACCCTCACGAGACTATAACTCGTCCACTAGGGTCGCCTAGGGGTTAAAAGGCTTGATGCACATGCTAAGTGCATTCGTTATTCCAACGACAAGGAGTTATATTTTATGTTTCAATCAATGTAGTAACAAAAATTGCATGAATAAAGTGAATTACATCTTCCCATATTCTGTTTTCTGGTTGGTATAACTAAATGTCAGCAAGGTTACATTGCCGACTGTTAAACAACCGATAATGTTTGAAATTTTTTGTATGCCGACTATTAGTCAGCCGGCAGGGTAAGAAATATTTATATGCCGACTATATGATAGCCGACATTGTAGGAAATATTTATATGCCGACTATAAGATAGCCGGCAAGGTAAGAAATCAATAAGATGCCGACTAGTGAAGCATTTACAACAATCTCCTGTGTGTCAAAAATAATAAATTCGGCATCTTCTTCCTTCATCGACCTTGCCGGACAAAGATTGTCGGCATGTTCTTCATCTGTAGACCTTGCCGGCCTTAGATGGTCGGCATTTTCTTCAATTGTCGACCGTGCCGACGTTTCACAAAATTCAGATTATATTCAATTGATTGAACTCATGAGACAAAAGTTTTAAACTTTGAAAAGTTTTAATCTACTCAATTAATTAATCTAAACTCAATTAATTAACCTAATCAGATTTGTTAGTGTTAATTAAACAAGGGTATATTAGCCATTTAGAAAATACATGGTTAAGGGGTGGCCTGTTTTACTTCTAAATGTCCTGGGTTTTGTCTCATTAGGTATACCCCAATTAATCTGGGTATACCCCTAGAAATATCTCATTTTTTAATGATATACGTCATCTATTAGTGAGACAAAATTTAAAAATGAATAGGTCATCTATTTAGGGACGGAGGGAGTATTAAAAAAGAAAAAAAAATTAGTCACAACGTTTTTTAGACACGTTATAACGTTTTCACGTACGTTATAACAGTTACATAGGAATTTCAGATCATATTTTTCTTTAATTTTCTATTTAACCGTTATAACACCCGTTTTTATGAAAAAACGTACAAAAGAACGCGTTTTTTCTCTAAATAACACGTTTTTTGCCCAAAACGATCTCACACCCGTCAAAACGCGTTATAACGGTCACGCCTAGTACCCGTGACCTGGGTCGTGACCCGTTTTTCAAACCTTGACCCACACTGATTTTTCCAAGTGAGGCTTGTGGATAATATGCAAATTCCATTTGTACTTGGATCGTAGATTGGACATCTAAGGAATAGTACATATATTTTCAACTATCTCAACAGCAAGGTTCGAAAAACTGCCGTTTTATTTCTCGAGAAAACGGACGCTAACGAGTGTCTAAATAACACCTAAATAGAAATAAAAATGACGTTATTTAGACCTGTTATATCCATTTTCACGCGTGTGATAACCGTTTTTCTAAAATTGATTTTTACGTTTTTTCCGTCCAAATAACATTTTAACATAAGTTTCTTAGACTGTTTTTTCCGTTTCCACACCCATTAGATTTGTCTTTTAGAAAAGAAAAATATAAAAATATTCTTTTAGCTGTATTCTTAACCAATTTTTTATTTCTAAAATAAAAGATTAAGAATTACAATTAAAAAAATTAAAATAAATGAATAAATAAATATAATAAAAAAACGTAGTAACAACATTATTTAGACCCGATATAACCATTTTCACGCATATGCTAAAACCTCTAGATAGGAAATTCAAATTCAAATTTATTTATTTTTTCTATTTAACTGTTATCATACCCGTTATTTAAAAAAAATGTCAAATAAGTGCGTTTTTTCCCTAAACAATGCGTTTTTTGTCTGAAAAGTGCTCACACCCGTCAAAACATTTTATAACGGTCACGTCCTAGAAACACGAGAGAAATAATCTACAATTGAGATTTCTGACCAATTTCGGCTAAATTTCGGCCGAGTCAACCGAGATTTCCAACCAAATTTTGTCTCGGCGAAACTGAAATTACACAACTCGTTATCTTGATTGCTGAAACCGAAATTTCCGTCTCTCAACTGAGATTGACCAGATTGGATAGGAAATGTTTTTTGAGATATTTTTTTTTCTTTTTTTTTTTTGATTCAAGCATTACTCCATGTCATACGACCATTGTCGGAATTTCACTGTTCATTATTAGGTAACAGTTGAATTTTCTTAGGATTCATTAGGCAAGGAGTGTGCACATTGGGTGCACTTGAGCTTTGCAATTTCGGTTCTTTACTATTGGGATGTAAAATTTTTGTATTTTTTTTCCTTTTTCTCAACCTCTAGTAGAACTTTTGTCCATTCCTTTACTTAAATAAATCTTCTCTTCTGATCTAAAAAAGAATGTGCACATAAAGAAAAAATTTATTCCAAGCTACATATTGTGATGTGAGAGTTGTTATCGTGTAACTATAAGAAATCTGCAAAACATTCACTTACATTATGGATTTTCTGCAACCTTTTCATTTCAGAGTGATATTCAAACTCAGTACAAATAACACAACAAACTTCCACCTCTCCCAAAATGTAGCGTACCTGTTCTCTCATGTCTACAGACTACAAACCAAGAACGTAGAATCCGTGATGGTATTGTAGGCTTCATGTTTTTTATTAAAATCCAACTCATTCTGTTGGCATTCATCACCAAAATTTCTCCAGATACAAACCTATACCGGTTGTATTAAGAATTGACTTATAATTCATCACTATTGGCAAATATACGACTGGCGACTTGGTCTGCTTTGTTGTAGGGGATGATTGATATTTTCTCCAATCTTTCTGTTTCAAGTTTGCAATCTAAATAACATTAATAATTTAGCACATCACATGCAAGCAAGATATGTAGAAAACATTTTTGTGCAAGTGATGTGCGAACTTCACTGAACCTCTTTTTAAATTTCCACCAACATCTTAATAATTTTGATGTAGAAATGGTTTATGATGCATGTATATATATATAACCACACGCCTGCTGTGTACAAAACGAATGAAATAAAACTACCATAAGTGCATACATGTTCGAGAAATTTTTTGATGGAGGCTTTTTTTGAAGGGGACATGGGGGACAAATGATATGTTGACACATGTATTTAATATTAATGAATTCTGTTTTCAAAAATACCAACACCAATTAAGAAAACAAATTTTCTCTCTAAAAATAAACCTCTTTTATATTTTTGGAAACAGAATTCATTAATATCAAATACATGTGTCAACATATCATTTGTTTCCGATGCCCTCTTCAAAAAACACCCCATCAAAAAAAATCTCTGCATGTTCAAACTTACAAATGAAATGATTATAGTCATTTTATTTTTTTATTTTTTTTGTAGAAATTTGCATAATTCTGTACGAGTCTGTCTGTTATTGGAAAACCACATGGTCCAGAAAGAACGGGTTGGCCCAGCTAAACAGTCCCGATCATCGTAATAAGGGATAGTTCATTGTCCAGATAAGTCTAACCTGAAGTAAAGCAAGGGTACCCCGTCTACAAATTTAAGTACTTAATTTAGTAAATTAGTTTCAATTTTCACTAAAAATTCAAAAGTAAAAATGTAACATAACTAAATAAAATATCGATCAGTGTTATCTGAATAGAGATTTACAACATGTTTTGATACCAGCAACAAAAGTCCTTTATTCCGAAAATCGTGATCGAAACAGCTATGTGTTTTTGGATTAAATTTTTGAGTGTAAAATATCTTAAATTCTAAGTGTCACATTGGTTTAACAATTACCTCGGAGATGCCCTAAAATGTCGGGTGCACAAAGTATGATATGGAGCCTACAATGAGTTCCTTCGTAGGTCGGTTTGGGTGGAATCATGGGACGATTGGTATGCGTTCCGTTTATGAATCGGTTTTTAGTGTAGTCGGACTGTCGGAGTGAGTTAGTGACTCAGACAGCAGTCTTTTTCCTGTTTTGGAAAAATCAAAGGATGATGGGATGTGTACACTTTAAGGATAAAACAGGCTGCATGTGATTGTGATCTGAGAGTTGCTGCCGTGTAAGTTTTTACGCCAAGTTTTTGGAACAACTACTCGATATCCGCTAAACGTTTTACTACCTTACAGATTTTTTTTCACCCCTTTTTTTTCTTCATATTTTCGTCATTTCAGTATTGATTCCGCGAATGAAAGAGTCCGGCCTGCCGCCATAATTTCATGACAGCTCCGTCACAGGATGATGATGATTGACATTTGAGGAAAGGAGAAACAATATCGTATCTGACTGGCATCATCTCTGTCATGTTATGAATCATGATGAGCTGATAAGGATCTTGATTACGTAACGGATGACGATATCGCAGCAAACAGCAAATTTGGGAAATATTAACAAGCTGAGCTACTTTTCTATAGGAGTGATTTGTCGACTATAAACCATATGGGGATGCAACTCAGATGGTAGAGCGCTCGTTTAGCATGCGAGAGGGGATCGATGCCCCATTTCTTCGACAGGCATGGAGGGAGGCGATACGCGTGGAAGAGGTGGGTTTCAGGTACGACGACTAACAAACCACCATTTTTTATCTATATTCCGCGTCAATTTCTATGCCACTAAATCAGCGAACACGTAAAGACAACCCTGCAGATGGTGAAGGGGGGAAAACCCCTGTAGCGCTGCAGTAGGCAGGATGTGAAGGGGAAATACCCTGTAGCTTCTGCAACAGGGACAGGGTGTAAGCATATCCGCATTAATGGTCGAGAATTCGTAATCCCTTGAAACGGTGATTACTTACAACCTGGCCCATAAACAATCACGGCGTGGGTAGCGTCAAGTATTTTGCTTGCCCTGGCGCAAGTTGTGCAAGGCTCTGACAGGCCGGCGTAAAAACTATGTTATATTTTTGGGAGATATTCTCCAGTCGACCCGGTACTTGCTACTGGAAAAGACTTTGGATTTGGATTTGGATTTGGTATTGATTTTGCGAATGAAATTCAACCTCCACACAAATCACCCAAATAGATATAACATGCTGCATTCTCTCAAGTATAAGTTGTAGCAAGAACCCATGGATAACTTTCTACTAATACCTTCGCCAAGATACTCATTATTAGTCTCCATCACAAACACTGTTTTCTAATTTACGACTTGATTTGCTTTGTCGAAGAAATGATACATATCTTGTATAAACTTTATAATTTAAATTTGTCGTTTAAAACAACAACAATCAATCATCTTAATTACACAAGTTACAGTCTGTGTTTTGCTTTTGAGTGATGCATCTTATTTTCTGAACTCATTTATCAATTTCCGCCAACATATCAATAATTATTTTAACCCATCTTGGGGTCTTTATAAATTTTTGTTTTGTAATAATCTGCATCAAACTTACAAAGAACTTTGTTATGGTGCATGATACACGATGTGTTGTGTGCGAAAAGCATGAAACAAAACTCTCATAAATGTTCATATGTTTAAGCTTACAAGTGGGATGAGTGTGATCGTACTTTTTTCGTAGAAATAACCACATGGTCACACAAAACAGTTTAGAAAACTGAGTCCCCTAATAAGGAATGTTTACAGTCCAGATAGGCATTCCAGGGCATGATTTCTCATGTCCCCTAATAAGGAACTCTCCTCAAAGGAATAGTTAACGCATTGGGGTATTTCTGACTAATTTCAAATGGCCAGGGCATTCTGGCAAGGTGACCCCCCATTTTGAGGCATTTTACCTATTGACCCTTAGAAAAACAAAATAAAACACTGAAGACTATGTCGGCTGATTCGGATGAATGTCTAATTTGTTTCCCATCTACTAACTTGTTTCCCGTTATCTCGGATTGAATCAGTGTGGCTGGCCACCGCAGCAGCAGCAGTAGTATTGAAATAGGTTAAAAAAAGTCTGAAAAAAGTGAAACACTAGTCTATTGTTTCTTACTTATTTTGGAAGAATCAGAGGATGATGATGAGTGACATTTGAGGAAATGAGAAACAATGTCGTATCTGCCTGGCATCATCTCTGTCATGATATGATGAGCTGATAAAGGATTTCGATTACGTAACGGATGACGATAGTGTAGCAAGCTGCAAATATCTTTGCCGGAGGTCCAAAAATTACCAGAGCTAAGATGATAATATGATTCTGCTTTTACAGAGTTAGATGAGACTACTTCTCAAGCGTCGTGTGTGGGAGTATGGTTGAGGTCCTGGGGAAAAAGGCTATTCCTAAATTTCTTGTAAAATAAAGTAAAAAGAAAGGAAAGATGACCAAATGGACGTGTATGACACGAAATGCGGGTGTCCAGATTTGGGGACAACCATGAACCAGACTACTACCAATTTTTTGGTTGTTGCACCTTTGCACGGAGTAGAAGTCTATTGCCATAACAAGCATAAAGACGCATCATTGCACAACATGAGAAACTAGTACTACACCATTTTATGAATCGGTGTGGTCAAGAGTGTCCGAGTGACTCAGACAGCTGTCTTTTCTTTGTGCACATAGATGAATTTTTATCACAGGCTACATGTGATGTGAGTCAGTTGTCGTGTAAATTTTCCAAGTTTTAAGAACAACTTAACTACTGCAAATCCGCAAAACATTTTTATTTACATTATGGATTTTTTTTTTTTTTTTTTTTTTTTTTTTGCCTTTTTCATTTTGGGAATGAAAAAACTTCTCAAGAACGATGAATCTTTAGCAGTTTCTGGGTAAGATTCCATTGGAATATTATCATAAACCCTAAACACATATGAATTGCAGCATGAACTTGGAACTCTCCCAATATGTCTACAATTTAAGGACTCAGATGGCAATGTACACTTCATATATTTTATTAAAATCCTTCTCATTGCGTCTTCCTTTATCTCTAAAATTTCCACAGGTATAGAAACTATACTTTCCGGCTATAACAAGTATCGACTAATAATCCATCACTAATAGCAAATATCCAATTTGCGACTTAATCTGCTTTGTTTTTTTTCGAAATGAAAAGGTTATGTTAAAGGAAAAGGCCATGCCAAAATCTTACAAGAAGATTAGTCTAAAAGACTAAATTACATATGCAGAACAAGTTCCCAATTATGTAGAATTTGGATGCTATCTAAAAACCGAAATGTATCTGACTCACAACTCCAAAGAATCAGAGTTTGTTTGATACAAAGCAGCATCTCATAAACTGATTTATTCCTTCCTCCAAAAGTTCTGATACCTCTCTCCTTCCAAATGTTCCACACAATAGCATAATGCATCAGACTCCAAACTTCTTTACTTCTACCTGACAGCACATTCCATCTCCAAGCTTCAAAAAGCTATAAAACTTGGTCCTCGCTTTGTTGTAAGAGGTGCTGGATGTTTTCTCCAATTTTGCTGATTTAAATTTAAATCTCAAGCAACACGAACCAATAAGCAAGGAAAAACAAGATATGGATTACAAAAATTCATGTCAACTGTGCTACACACTTGGTTGAACCCATTTGTTATATAAATAAATTTGGGGTTTATATAACTTTTCCTTTTTATCTGCATCAGCTTTACAGGAAATGATTTATGATCGATGCATGTATATATATAGTGTGCTTTGTGCGTAAAGCATGAAACAAAACTAACATGAACGTACATATCTTCTTGTTACAAATGGAATGAGTGCATCCATATTCTCGGCAGAAATTTGCATAGTTTCTGCATGAATTTGTTGGCCAAAGCCCACGTGGTCCAAACGTGTATTTGTTGTTGTCTTCCGGACAAGGGTTATGGGATAGCTCTATCCCTTTCAAAACGGACGTGAGACTTAAGTGAAGTGTGTGTTTCCCAACTTAGGAAGGAGAGAGTAAGTATTTTTCGGAGAGAGACAAAATAAATATATGGTAAAAGAACCCCTATAAACATACTGCATATATAAATAACCCAAATACAACTCCCTTAATGGGGTGGGCTCAGTCCTCTTTGGGATTAGCAGGAGTTTGTTTTTGGGCTCATAATCGGAAGTCATGCGAGAAGATTGTTTTTGGCTTATTTATATGAGCGGTATGAGTTTTTGATTATAAAAACTAAAATGGCGGGAGAGAGATAGTCCAAAAATCGGCGATAAAGACTGAGTTGACTCAATCTTCTTCGAATCTTCATGAACTAAATCCAACATCTTTTTCTCTTCTGTTTTTCATTTAGATTTGGAACCTCCATGCTATAGTCTTTATTATTCTCTTAAGATTTGTTCAATTTCTTTGTTTCTTAATCAAAAAATCTAACTTTCTTCTTCAAGTCTCTGTTGAATCGGTTTTATTATTTTTTCGATCTCTGATCTCAATCTTTAATAACCTATTCACAAATTAGTTATAAACCCATTTCTTCCTTTCAATTTGATCTTGTTTTTCTAGATTTTTATTTTAAATTAATCAATTTATTTCATCCCTATTCCAATTCTCATGCTTAGGTTTAAACTATTTAAAATAAGCTTACTAAATCTTTTCATCTGTCTGTTATCTCTGTGTTACAGGGAAAGAATGTTCGGAGCCAATGCTCAGTTCAGGCCTTGTCAGGTCAGTTGCTCAGTTGTGAGAAGATGGGAAATGCTACAGTACAAATGGTCGGTTTGTGCAAAAGGTGGAGAAATTTCCTCAAGCACAAGTAAGATAGAGATAAATATTTTTAAATTAAGTAACTTGCGGACATACACAAAGCATGATGGGATGAATGTAATCATTCTGGGCATTTTTCCCATTAAAAGAAATATTGCTTACGAAATCACAAGAGATTATGTCAGCAACTGTTCATATGTCAGTAAAATTGTTTCTTTCAACTTCGGTTATATCGTTCTATCTTCACAAGTGGCAATTGATTTCAGACGCACTAAAGCACTGTTTGCATGCAACAATTCTTCTTATAAAAAAACGATTGAGTTCCCCATTAATAATTCTTATAAAAGGATAAAATACAGCACTCCTCTACACAATATCTCTTCAAATTTCCATCAAAATCATTACTTCTGTTCTTCTTCTCATACTCAAAAAATGTCTGATGTTCCAACAGAAGATTATATAGCACACCTAAATAGTTTCCTTGAAGATCAAGATAATCCTCTATCTCATTCTTTCAGGTACTACATAGAATTTCTAAAATATGCTACTCTACAGATTGAGCAAAGAAGTTTCCCAGATTGGTTGTTAAACTCAATAAAGAGATAAAGAAGAAGGATGATCCAAGAGGTTTAAGAGTGGGTGAAATGGCTTATGCTCTGAACATGACATGGTCTCCCACATGAAAACTTATCATAAAGAAAACAGCTGATCCTAGAGTTTTTATCATAAAGTTTTCAAATGCTGGTGATTTTGCTGCTGCTATTTAATCAATTCCAAATAGAGTTCAAGGAAAACTTCTCACAATCAGAGCTTGGAATAGTGATACAAGGTTAGAAGATGTTGATTTTAATGCTCAAGATTATTGGATCAAATTTAACCTCGGAGGAGATTTGGTTGAAAAGGGTTATGTGGCAGAGATGGTTGCAGCAAAAGGTTGGAGGATTTTAAACTTAATGGGTCCTTTAAACTCAGAAGGGGAATATAATGCTCATGTCCTGGTGGATATCACTACTTTTTTGGTCCATCAAGTTAAGATAATCATATTTCAAGGAACTGACAGAGAAACAATCAAGATGAAGATCTTTTTCATGGAGATTCCTCATGGAACCTGTAGAGAATGTTGGCATGTAGATGCAGAACATTCAAAAGAAAAATGCAGTGAAAGATATGTTGAGTATAAGAGGAATTTCCCAAAGATCTTTATCTATGAAGAGGAAGAAAGCAGACCTGAAATTGCTTCTACTGCTTAAAGCAGAGCTCAAGAAAATAGAGTTGAATGTATAACTGATGCAGCAGCTACTCTTAGGATATATGATAGTGAAATTGATAGAGTTGATTACCTTAATAGAGGAAGTAAGAGAAGAAGAATTAATGTAGAGGATAACATGGGAGGTGAAAATGAAGAAAATATGAATGGTGTTATGGAAGCAGAAGATAATAAGAAGGGGAAGAATGTTGGGGTCATTGGAGATGGAAGAAAAATAACTGAAGAAGACTTAAAGAAAGCTTTGAAAGGAAAGTCAGTGATGGGAGCAGATAAGAGTAATGAGAATAAAAATATCAACTTCAAGGAAGAAAAACAGAAGAAAAAACAGTCAGAATGGTTCAGACTGCTTAGTCATTACTCTATTATGGGAAGAAGAAGTAGCTTATTCATAAGAGATGGGGAAGGAAACAAAAAAGGAGGTGCTGGAAATGATAACTGGATTGAGGTTGGGGGTGAAGGAGACTCCACTCCAATCTTTGTAAAAGAGGAAGTTTTACAGGAAAACATCAATGAAAAAACAGCTGAAAAGCAAGTTGAAAATCTGGGGGTAGTACTCAAAAATATCTCTGAAGAGGTTGTTTTAAATGAAAAAGAAGTAGATGAATTTGCTTGTGCCGAAAAGGGAGCTGATGTTAATTGGTCAATGTTCTTACCTGCTAGCACACAGAAAGGAATTGAGATGAATGACTCTGACATAGCCAAAACTGGGTCTAGCTCTGATCTTCTTTCTCAAACTGACAACATGGAGGTAATTCCTTATATCTTCACTTTACTTTCTACTATCGATACTTTTATCTTTATCAATTATTTTAACATACCAGTCAATCTTTAAAAAAAATCCATCATGAGTATAAAGAACTTACATGATAATTCTGCCTTCCATATTATGCTCATTTTCAAAAGATCTAAATTTTACATAGTTTTCATCTATATAGATTTATTTTGCGCAATTATCATTATCTGGATAGTGTTCATAATTATCAGAGTTTCAAGAACATAACTAAAATGATGCTATTCCCTTATATAAGCATGAGACAGAAGGAATATGAGTATAAACTTAAGTATTTATCCTGGTATTTTCGGATTAGGGACATTTGCTCAAATAAACATTTTAAAAAACAATTTAAGAGTGGAAGAATGGTGATTCATGATATTTTCCAAAATCCTTATATGTTTGTTTTAAATATTTGGTTATTTTCCATATAAGTGTGTATTATGCTTTATTTCCAATACAAAGTAATTTAGTGTTTAGGTATGTCATTCAGAATGAGTTAGATAAGGGAAATGAATTTAAAGTGCTTTCTTGGAATTTACAAGGAATTAGATCACAATTTAAACACGACCACTTGAATCATCTAAACAAAACTCATGACTTAGATGTTACTTTCT
The DNA here is from genome assembly GCA_023531105.1 of Papaver atlanticum. NCBI lineage: Eukaryota > Viridiplantae > Streptophyta > Magnoliopsida > Ranunculales > Papaveraceae > Papaver > Papaver atlanticum. The sequence goes on along the minus strand of JAJJMB010007708.1, from coordinate 31,720,605 downwards.
TATCTGAGACTAAAGTAGGGATGCCCTTGGTTGAAAAGGTTTTAAGAGGTATGAAACTAAAAGACTGGTTTATTATGCCCTCAGTAGGTAGATCTGGAGGTTTCGCAATTGCTTGGAATCATGGCATTTCTGCTAAACTGATAACTTTTAAACATAATGTTTTTCACTTCCAGATTATTAAAGATGTCTTTTGTATGCATGTTTCTTTTATTTATAGAGCTTTAGACAATAAAACTAGAGATGAACAGTGGAATTTCATCAATAGCATTAATGATTTAGATTATCCATGGGCTATAATTAGTGATATGAACTTTATTATGCATAATGATGAAAAATAAGGTGGAAACAATCCTTTGACAATTAGTTTTGCATATGTTTTTCATTGTATTCAAACCTTAGGTCTAGTAGACTTAAATTTTACTGGCCTACCATTTACTTGGACTAATAAGAGAACTTGGGATCAAAATATCCAAGAGAGAATAGACAGGGTCTTTGTTAATCACAAATGGATTGAAATGTTTCCTAAATCTAATAATACCCATCTAACTAGAGTAGCTTCAGACCATGCTCCAATCCTATTAGAAACCATACCAAATAGAGATAAAGTTTTCAGACCATATAGGTATATGAAATGTTGGATAGAACTCAAAAACTACGATAATATCATAAATAGAGCTATTTCACATAGTATAGAAAAACAGGATAATCTCCTAAAAATGATGAAAAACATAGAGTTTGATCTTAGATCATGGAACAATACTGAATCTGGCAATATTTTTAGAAATATCTCTAACATCTTAGAGAGTATATAAGTAGAAAATAGAAAACCATATAGTCTTAAAACAAAACAGAATATAGAACAACTCTAAAATGAACTAAACTCATTGTATGAAATTGAAAAAATATATTGGAGTCAGCATGTAAAAGATAAATGGATCAAGGAAAATGACAATAACACACAGTTTTTTCATCAGCAAGCTCAGACAGGAAGAGATCTAGCAATATACATGCTCTTAGGGATAGTTCTGGTTTATGGGTAGAAGGTCAGGATTTACTAAGCTCTTTGTTAACTAATCATTTTATGAATGTTGCTCAAACTAGTAGCAGGGAAATTGACCCTATTTTCAAAGAAATAATTCAACCAATTATTAGCATAGAGGATAACTTAAAGCTTTGTGAAATCCCCAATGAAACAGAGATTAAAGAAGCTCTTTTCATGATGAATGCTTGGGGAGCCCCTGGCCCTGATGGATTCCCACCTGGTTTCTATCAACAACACTGGGATATCCTAAAAGACAATATTATTTCCTGGGTTCAGAAAGTTTTTGAAGAAAAAAATCTTAACCAAAAAAATAAACCAAACTTTTATCTCTTTGATTCCTAAAACCAAAAATCGTAAGCAGCCTGGTTATTTTAAACCCATTAGTTTAAGTAATGCTCTTTAGAAAATCACTTCAAAAATTATAGCTAATAGACTTAAAACTTTGCTTGATAATCTTATATCTCAAAACCAATCATCTTTTATATACCAAAGAGACAAATAATTGATAATATTGTGGTAGCTCATGAAATCCTTCATACTATGAAAACCAGTAAAAGGAAAAATGGTTTTATGGATTTAAAATTAGATCTTTCTAAGGATTTTGATAGGCTTGAATGGGACTTCATTATGTTAGTGTTAAAACAATTTGGTTTTTCTGATGATTTCCGTGACTTAATCCTAAATTGCATTTCTTCTGTGTCATACTCTGTTCTGGTGAACGGTTCACCAGGGGAGATCTTCTACCCATCAAGGGGTATAAGACAGGGAGACCCAATGTCTTCCTACATTTTTATTATTTGTATGAAAGCTCTTTAAAAACTGCTTTATCATGCTGAAAAGAATGGTAAAATAAATGGGGTCAAAGTTACAAAAGATTGTCCTTCAGTTTCTCATCTTTTCTTTGCTGATGACTCTTTTCATTTTACCTCTGCTAGCATTGCTCAAGCTAGAAACCTTTTAGAAGTCTTAAAAAAAATTAGTGACTCTTCAGGGCAAGTTATAAACTATCAAAAATCTGGAGTTTATTTTAGCAAAAAATAGAAAATAAACACTGTAAATTGTTAGCCAGAATCCTTAGAGTAGGTAGAATAACAAAGAATGATTCTTACTTAGGCACTCCTTTATTTTTTAACATAGCTAAGAGCTTTAGCTATCAGAACATGCATGTTAGACAAGGTTTACAGTAGAATACAAGGGTGGAAGGCTAAATTTCTATCTCAAGCAGGTAGAACTACTCTCATCAGTTCTGTAACTACTGCCATGCCTATGTATCAAATGATATGTTTTCTTATTCCTAAGAAAACTTTAGAAAAATTAGATGCTCTCCAAATAGAATTTTGGTGGCAAAAGAACAAATGTAATAGAGGCATTTATTTAAAGGCTTGGAGTTCTATGTGTATTAGTAAAGCAAACGGTGGTCTAGGAATTAAAAATACTTATAAGTTTTATCTAGCCTTATTAACCAGATTAGCCTGGCGTCTTTTAGAAAATCCTGATAAGCTGTGGTGTATTATTCTCAAACACAAATATTTTCTAAAAAAATGATCCTCTTTTTTATAAGAACAAGAAAATAAAATATTGGGTTTGGACCAGTATTTGTAAAGGACTAGACATCATCAGGGAAAATCATTGCTGGGAGCTAGGAAATGGTAGAGACATTGAAGTTTGGAGTGATAGATGGTTACCAAATGGAAAGAGTCCAAAGCCTAGAAACAATAACAACACTCAAGTAGTTAACAAGGTGTATGAATTGATTGATGTTAATGGTAGATGGAATCATAATTTAATTTATAGTTTGTTTGAAGATAATGATATTAAAGAAATAAATATGCTGGATCCCTGTAGTAACATAGATAGAAAAGATAAAAGGAGATGGATAGGTACAAGAGATGGCTCATTCTCTGTCAAATCGGCTTATAACTTTCTTTGTAACAGAAACCATAGTAATAGAAATGTTGATTAGGCAGGTATTTGGAAGTTCAGATTAATTCTGAGAGTATGCAAAACTGGACTAGGTCCCAGGGTTTTTCTGCATTTGCGGTTTTCTCGTTAACAAAATCTTGCGTGTCATTTACTTTTCTATTTCAAAATTATAATTTTTTTTATTATAATTAAAAGTAAATTACACTTGTACATTAACTCTGCATGCAATACTTGATAGTGATCCTATAGAGTTTGGTTATCACCGAACCTATTATCAAGTACACACTTTGTTGTCGTATTGTCTCGATCTTGAATTCATAGTCAATCACACAAGTTATCTTGTTGTTGTATTGTCTCGATCTCGTATCCATAGACGATCACACGAAGTGTGAACCGAATTGTCGTATTGTCTCGACTTTTTCCATAAATGATCACATTCGGTAGAGGACTTATAGGTTGAAATAAAAAGATTTTGATGTATTTGGGTACCCTCGCCTTTTCAGGAGCTGATGTTTGTTGTGAATGTGCTGGCAAAGGAACTAGGATATAGAACTGAACAGCTTTCGATAAAATATTTGGGCGTGCCTATTGGTGCTAGTTCTAGAAGTACTTCTATATGGGTCGGGCTTCTATTTTTGAGAGAATGAAACTGAGATTAGCTTCTTGTAAAAAGAATTATCTTAATAAAGAAGGAAGACTAGTGCTTATTAAGAGTTGTTTTTCTAGTCTACTTATATACTATCTATCCTTGTTTCATTCACCTATGAGTGTTGGAAATAAAATGGTGAAACTAATGAGGAATTTCTTGTGGGGAGCTGTGGAATAGGGAAGGAGAATATTGCTTGGGTAGAATGGACAATAGTAAGTTTACCAAAAATTAAGGGAGGGTTGGGTGTAAAGAGTATTAGAATTACTAACAAGGCTTCACTAGTTAAATGGGTCTGTAGATTTTCAAAAAAAAGAGATAGTTGTTAGAGCACTGCTCGGTCGAACTCGCATGCGTTGTTATCTCAAACATGTTTGTCAATGTTAGTAATCAAAACTATAAGTCTTGATTTCTAGTCTACTTATAGATGTCTCGGACTAGGACATAAATTGTGTAGTTGAGCCTTAGACTTCACCGCGTTCATCATTTGAAGACGAAGAACTACTAAGGAGAGCTTGTGGAACTTCATCAATAAAAGGTATGTGGAGACTAAAACTCATCTATCACTTGGAAAGTCTATTTCTACTCTATCTCCTATATTGAGACATAAGTCGTGTTACGATATAGTTTTCTATTATACACATTTGAGATTTCGAGCTGAGTTTAACTCGCTTACATATTTATCGGAATATGTGTTGGCAAGCTTTCGCTTCGACCAAGTTCATCTTATATTCTTCACGCAAGTCAAAAGATGATCATGTGAAAATTGCCGAGTAACATCTTACATGGTTTATTTCTAGACCAGCTTCTATCCTTCCAAGAGGCAACTAGGTATAGTTTTAGCAAACCTCTCTAGAACAATCCGAATAAAGTAAGTCGAAGAGAAGTAGGGGAAGATCAGAGGAGCTTTGATACCCCCACCTCTTTGGCAACGCTTCCCTGGGTTACAAGGCGTCTCTAATCGACTTACAGTAATCTTCCTGAACTTCGAGTTAGGCTAACAAGATACCCAATACGATCCTTTTGAACGACTTTCCTATTAAGCTCGTTACCCTATCGGTATCGTTCTAGTCAATATTTTAATGCTTAGGTTCGTGTTAGGTATCGTTTTCCTAAGACGGGCAAGAAGAGAACGGTGATGAAATCCGAACCCTTATCTTGTATTGCCTGGCCTTGCCCTTTACTAGGAAATTAAAATCCGTATTCAAAGCCTCAACATATATGCACCTTAAGGAAGACAGTAAACCCGCTAACAGGGGATTTACGGGTGTTAATAAGCTTACCTCCCGTACTAGACAGGCAAAGAACCGCTGTAGTCGACTCGGGCCACTGACTCCTGTGTCAATGTTCGAACCCGAGGGGCCGAGACGATATCGTAATCGTCGTCCTTCCCTGCAAACAGTTTATATTTAATTTTAACCCTTCCTTAGGGTTTAAAAATAATAATGTCCAAAATAATGTCCCAAAAATAAAGTTCAATGTCCAAAAATAACAGATTACAACAATAAATCCCTAATTACAGTTTTTAAAAATAAAAAGAAATAAAATCTAAAATAAAATAAAATAACTATATACAAAAATTTCTTCTTCACTCCTTTGACTCCTCTTTTCTTTCATTCTTTGGCGATGCTTTCCTCTTATAACACTTTTTCTTTTCTTTTAGATTCGCTCACAATCTGAAAAAGAATCAAAAAATACCAAACGCGTAAAGAAGAACAAAAATAAATAAATAAAACCTAAAAACCTAAAAACAAATCTAAAACCAAGTCCGCGTCGGTGGCGCCAAAAATTGATGTAATTTTAATTGTTGTAGAAAAAGTGGTAATAAGATTCGTTCAACTCGGACTTGTGAAGAATAATTTTTAGACTTAATTTAGAAACCTAGAAAAATCAAAATAATGTTTTGGTCAAGATTATAAAAAGCACTGAGACTCAGGATTCCCCCAAATTCCATTCATGTGATTCAAATAATAATTCCAATCATTTATAGCTCAAATATTAAAAATATGGACTCTTATTCTTTGCCAAAAGTAGATTTTTGAAAAGAAATGACTGTAAATCAAAAGCATGATGTATCAAAAATACATTGACCAAGCATACATCATCAAACGTAATCACACCCATTCAATAAAAATCATAAATAAATTAAAAATCAATGCAAATAGTCATAAAAGAATTATTAGAATTACCACATGCGTGAAATAGGGCTTCCACCGTCATCCCAGTGTTGGGGTTAAGCTCTTCATGGTGAAAATATGCTCAAAAGATAGAAACAGGGCTCAAAAGGTGTTTTTATGAAGGAGAATAACAATACAGCGAATCTGCAATGCTTTTCTGGCGTACAGAAGTCACCGTTACAATTGAAGTGCTGTTTATAAACGATAACTGTGTTCTGCTGTTGAAGAACGATACTTCTTTGCGACTGTTCTGTGTGGGTCAATGTTCTTCGTGTTCTTCAGCAGCAGCAGCAGAACCCGGTTTCCTGCACCTTTGATTTCTCGGCTCTGTCGTGTTCTAAACTTTCCCTAACTTTCGAAACCCCTTCTATATGACTCCACCAATCTATTTATATCAAAAAGACCAATTAAATCTCTCCAAAATCATCCAAAATCTCTTCCTTTCTCTTCACGGCCAAGTTGCGGCAATTTATTGTTTTAGAATTTCTACGTGTTTTTGAGATTTCCTTTTGATTCTAAACTCTTCCTTAGATAGATACAAATCTTTGGGAAGGTTTATAGCACTTTAATCTCTCTAAAATTTCCTAAAATAGGTCACACACGTGACTTTCCTTTTTTTGCTGTTGTGATAAAAATCCGTCGATTGAGCCCAGTTTAATCCAGTTCAATACCCATATTATATTCCTAGACCCATAAGGAGTTTATCCTATGAAAATAATAGGTTTAGTCGACCTCAAACTCCTCCAAATCAATACCACCAAAACTACCAGAAACATGTTTTCTGTTTTGGTTTTGGTTTCCAGCCAAAAACAGAATTTGAACGTGAATGGGAAAGGTTACCCCTTATCCAGTGGTCTCCCCTTATCTGTTGCTGGAGTCCGCATAACACTCGTCCCTTGGGTTGTATTTATCAACTTTTCGAGACAATTTCGCCGCAAAAGCTTATTTCTCCAAAAACACCTACAAAGAGATAAAATACCAAAATAAGTACAAAAATGGGTACTAACAATATACACAATAGAGATGAAAATAGACACATAAATGCGTCTATCAAATACCTCCAAACTTATTATTTGCTAGCCCCGAGCAAATCAAAACTACAAAATAAAATCCTAACTCACTGTCGTAGGCATCGTCGATTGCACTTAGCATGTGCAACAAGCCTTTAAACCCCTAGGTGGCCCTAGTGGCCGAGTTATAGTCTCGGGAGGGTTTACTAGAGATATACCCACAAAATCTTTACTCCAGACCCTAGCTATCTACGCAAAACCTTGGAATGCACTAAAGAACCTCCTTGGTTGGCATACTTATTGATTACGGGAGGAAGTACCCTGATGCGAAATTCCAATTGCTGTATACGAGTTTGCACTCAAGCATACTAAATTCATATATAAGTGACAGAGCTCTACTCAGATAGTCGCACTATGGACATCAATATCCGGAATCAAACAAATCACATGAATAGGTTAAGAAGATGAATATAGAAATAGATGGTTGCGAATGGACTTCAATGCCAAGATGAACCTATGACCTAGTGGATTGAGATACTGGTCTGGACTAATATCAACATAACTGGCATATACAAGGGAACAAGTGGTCGACAATCCTAAATCTACATCAACTCAGCTGGCATATACAAGGGAACCAGTGGTCAACTTTATAATCCTAAATCTACATCAACGCTTCCCTGGGTTACAAGGCGGCTCTAATTGACTTACAGTAATCTTACTGAACTTTGAGTTAGGCTAACAAAATACCCAATACAGTCCTTTCAAACGACTTTCCTACAAGCTCGTTACCTTATCGGTCTCGTTCTAATCAAAATTTTAGTCTTGAGATCGCGTTTTGTATCGTTTTCCTAAATCGGGCAAGAAGAGAACGGTGATGAAATCCTAACTCTTATCTTATATGGCCAGGCCTTGCCCTTTACTAGGAAAATAAATGTCCGTATTCAATTCCTCAGCATATATGCACCTTATGGAAGATAATAACTCGCTGACAGGGGATTCGCGAGTGTTCAGAATCTTACCTCCCGTTCCAGACGGGGGATGAATCGGTTGAAGTCGACTCGGGCCACTGACTCCTGTGTCAGTGTACGAACCCAAGGTGCAGAGACAATATCGTAATTGTCCTCTTTCTCTGCAAACAGTTTTATAATTAAAGGTACCCTTCCGTAGGGTATATAAAAATAAAAATAAAAATAATGTCCAGAGTCCAAAAAGTCCAAAAGAAAAGAAAAATTACAAAATAATAAAGAAACCCTAATACAATATTTTTTTCTAAAATAAACAAAACCCTAAAAAAGAAAAAAAAGAAAAATAAAATAAAAATAAAATAAAATTGTCTTCTTTTCCGTTCTTTTCGCTTTAATCTTTAACTCCTAGTCTTTACGAAATCACCAAACTCCTTGGCTCAATTTTTTTTTCTTTATGTTCCAAAACCTATAGACAAAAGACAAATACCCAAGAACGTAAAAAATAAAAAAATAAAAAATAAAAATAAATCTAAAACCCTAAAAACAAGTCCGCGTCGGCGGCGCCAAAAATTGGTGTGATTTTATGTTGTTGTAAAAAGTGATAAGTAGGGTTCGTTCAACTCGGACTTGTGAAGAATAATTTTTAGACTTAATTAAGAAAACTAGAAAAATAAAAATAATGTTTTGGTCAAGATTATAAAAAGCACTGAGACTCAGGATTCCACCAAATTCCATTCATGTGATTCAAATAATAATTCCAATCAATTATAGCTCAAATATTAAAAATATGGACTCTTATTCTTTGCCAAAAGTAGATTTTTGAAAAGCAATGACTGTAAATCAAAAGCATGATTTATCAAAAATACATTGACCAAGCATACATCATCAAACAATATCACACCCATTCAATAAAAATCATAAATCAATTAAAAATCAATGCAAATAGTCATAAAAGAATTATTAGAATTACCACATGCGTGAAATAGGGCTTCCTCCGTCATCCCAGTGTTGGGGTTTAGCTCCTCATGGTAAAACATGCTCAAAAGATAGAAACATGGCTCAAAAGGTGTTTTATTGAAGAAAAATAAAATTACAGCGAATCTGCAACGCTTTTCTTGGGTTACAGAAATCACCGATACAATTGAAGTGCTGTTAATAAACGATAAATCGGTTCTGCTGTTGAATATAAGACTGCTTCTGCGACGGTCCTGTGTGGGTCAAAGTTCTTCGTGTTCTTCAACAGCAGCAGCAGCAGCGGGTTTTTTGCAACTTTGATTTTTCGGCTCTGTGGTGTTCTAAACTTCCCCTAACTTTCGACACCCCTTCTATATGACCCAAACAATCTATTTATATCAAAAATACCGATTATATCTCTCCAGAATCTTCCAAAATCTCTTCCTTTCTCTTCACGGAAAAGTTGCGGCAATTTCTTGATATAGGATTTCCACGCGTTTCTGAGCTTTCCTTTTGATTCTAAACTCTTCCTTAGATAGATATCAAGCTTTGGGAAGGTTTATAGCACTTTAATCTCTCTAAAATTTCCTTAAATCGGTCACACACGTGAGTTTCCATATTTTGCTTTTTAGATAAAAATTCGTCGATTGAGCCCAGTTTAATCGATTTCAACACCCATGTTAGATTCCTAAACCCATAAGGAGTCTACCCTATGAAAATCAGAGGTTTAATCGACATCAAACTCCTCCAAATCACTACCACCAAAACTGCAAGAAATGTTTATATTTTCCCGCCAATTTTTGTTTTTAAAACGTGAAGAAATGGAGTCCCCCTATCCAGTCCTTGTCTGTGTTTAGTAGATGCTTTGAAATGGGTTACTCCTTATCCAAAGTGAGAGTCCGAATAGAAAATGTCCTCCCAGGTGCCTTTAATAACTTTTCGAGCCAATTTCACCGCAAAAGCTTATTTCTCCAAAAACACCTACAAAGAGATAAAATACCAAAATAAGTACAAAAATGGGTACTAACAATATACACAATAGATATGAAAATAGACACATAAATGTGTCTATCAAATACCCCCAAACTTATTATTTGCTAGTCCCGAGCAAATCAAAACTACAAAATAAAATCCTAACTCACTGTCGCAGGCATCGTCGATTGCACTTAGCATGTGCAACAAGCCTTTAAACCCCTAGGTGTCCCTAGTGGCCGAGTAAAGTCTCGGGAGGGTTTACTAGAGATATACCCACAAAACCTTTACTCCAGACCCTAGCTATCTACGCAAAACCTTGGAATGCACTAAAGAACCTCCTTGGTTGGCATACTTATTGATTACGGGAGGAAGTACCCTGATGCGAAATTCCAATTGCTGTATACGAGTTTGCACTCAAATATACTAAATTCATATATAAGTGACAGAGCTCTACTCAGATAGTCGCACTATGGACATAAATATCCGGAATCAAACAAATCACATGATTAGATTAAGAAGATGGATATAGAAATAGATGGTTGCGAATGGACTTCAATGCCAAGATGAACCTATGACCTTGTGGATTGAGATACTGATCAGGACTAATATCAACACAACTGGCATATACAAGGGAACCAGTGGTCGACAATCCTAAATCTACATCAACACTGCTGGCATATACAAGGGAAGCAGTGTCGACTTTATAATAAACCTTTTTTTATTTTTATTTTTATTTTTTTAACGACATGATTAGATCTTTTTGATCCAAGCGCATGCTTCTTGTCAGCAGATTACATGGTAATTCCCGTGGATCCTGCATTCCACGCTTGTTTAGGCGACGGAGACAGGGAGAACACACACATATTGTTATCCAAGTGTTATTTATTCCGATTGGTCTAATTGGTCTGATCTTTTTTTTTTTTTTTTTTTTTTTTTTTTAGTAAAAAAAAAACCCTATTTAAACCCACCAGAAAAAAAAAAAAAAATTTGAAAAAAAAAAAAAAAAATTAAAAAAATGATTCTGAGATACGGTGAAACTATCATGTTATTTCTAACACCTGAGCTCTGTGCTTTTATGAATAGACTCTATATAGATGTTTCCATCCACTCAGATTGGTTCCTCAACTCCTAAAACCAAAATGCTTCCATCCACTTATATTGGTTAGTGCCATCCTTAATAGGCATAAATTTCTAGGCTTTGGAGTTTATAATGCAACTAAAAAAATTCTACCATACCCCCAAACTTAAATCTAACATTGTCTTCAATGTTCTAAAGATAAAATTAAAAGCATGAACAAGGAGAAACTGTTACCATTTGAAGCAAAAGAGTTAAGGAAAGATATTACCGTGTTGCATGAGAATGGGTTACCTCCCAAGAAGTGCTAAGTTTAAAGTCTTCAGCCAGACATTGGAAAGGATTAGTCACCTCGAATCGTATAACAGTAGTCAGAATAACTGTGGGTCTTCAAAACCAAATAGAGCTGACCAAAGGAAACTGTAATAAACCAACGAAATGAACAAGACTAGCATGCCCTTACCTAGTTTCCTGATTAAGAAATTTATATCTAATTGTGGTTCAGGTTAAGGTTCTATGAAAGGGTCTAAATAAAATATTTTCAGTGGTTGCGTTTCTTCATAGGTGAGATCCGAATTATTAGGTCCTAGAGTCTGGAAAAACTCAAATAAAAACTTAGAAGCACATAATAATAACCTGAATAATTGAGGATCCTTAAAGTCAATCAAATTTGACTTACACAATTGACCACGATAAAAGTGATGGTCATTTTTAAGCAAATGTGTCGATTCTAATTTCCTAAAGCATTTAGGTTTAGTCTCACAACTTAATATTCGACACATTTGGAATATAAACGTTCCTACAGTTGGAAGAAAACTATTTGGTGGGAAAACAAAGTCATCTGGGTATCATATCCTAGGCAAACCACATCAACCAGAGGATGGGTTTCTGACGACTGAACTTCTTCCTGGACATCATTAGGTTCATAAAAACGAGTATGAAGGTAATCTTGTAAAATGGTCGAGGCACAGATATCAAGTCCTAAGTGAGGGGACTTTCTGAGAGTTAAAGCACATGGAGAATGATAATCACCCCCAAACTTAGAGTTTTCAGTTTCTCTAGTTAGACTAGCCACAATCTCCCTAATTTCTAGGTCATCAGAATCCTGAAAATAGTGAATTGCTTCTTCTAGGTTATACTCAGGTGATGTATCCTCACTCAAATTTAAAAGCTCTACGAGTTCATCTTCTTTGTCTAAGACTATTGTTTCTAAGTCGCTAGACTCTAAAACAACATTTTCAGAATAAACCCATTCCTCTAAACCACTATCGGCTTCGTAATCAAAAGGAAAAACTACATCGTCTAAACAAGGGATATCTCTAGAAAAATCCTCGTCCTTTTGAATAGGTGAATGATTATTAAAATTATTTGGATTTGAACTAGAAATAACATTATCATTATAAAGCTCAATTGGAGTAACAAATTCCTGATCACTATGCCTACATATTTCAGATTCTTCATCAATACTATCCTCGTTATAATCATCATTGTAATAACATGAAAATGGTTGAACCTCATCTAAACATGTAGTGTTACCAATTCTAACCTCGTCATCTTGATTATGCAAATAACTATCATTATTTTCAAGGGTATTATTGGAAACACTGTATTGGAAATTAAGATTATTTCGAGCAAGTCTTTCGTTCGTCTCATCCATTTGCTTGAGGGATTCCTCTATAGAAAGTTTTCTCAATGGTGCAGATTGTCTATTCATTTCCGACATAAACCTATTTGTTTGCTCAGTTAACTGCTTAAGAGACTCTTCTAAAGATACGGAAGGATCATAAATAGGAACAGAAGGATCATAATAAGGACTAGTTTTCAACAGTTTGATTGTATTGTCCAAAGACGAGGTACTAGCACTATAATAATCCTTATTTTCTTGCTCGTATGACCGGTGTGTGTGTGGATAGTAATTGGTCTCACCATGGTATGAACCATAACCTTGAAAAGGTTGGCGTTCCCAACTACTATTCCCACCATGGTCATAAAAATGATGATGTCCATATTCAAATTCAGGTCGATACTCATTGTATTGGCTTCTATCATACCAGTTCGACATTCTTAATTGCAAGGGAATTCTACACAATCACAAACAAGTCTGACTCGACCAAATCAAACCTATAAAATCTAGGAAACAACAAGCATGATGGCTCCACTTAGATTGTTTCTAGACCAGCTTCTAATCTCCAAAAAGGCAACTAGGTATAGTTTTAGCAAACCTCTCTAGATCGATGATAGACGCATTTATGTGTCTATTTTCTTCTCTATTGTATATATTTTTAGTACCCATTTTTGTACTTATTATGGTGTTTTATGTCTTTGTAGGTATTTTTAGAGAAATAAGCTCTTGCGACGGAATTGGCTCGTAAAGTGGTGTTTTACACCCCAGGATGAAGTACTAAAGGCACCCCAGAAATGCACCGGAAGCACCCCATAAATACACCGGAGGCACCCCGAAAAAAATGTTGGAAACACCCCAGAAAAAGTGTTAAAGGCACCCACAAAATTACTAAAGGCACCCTAAAATTGGATAAGGGCGCCCCCAAGGCAGCCGAGCTGTTAAAGGCACCCGAGTTTTGGATTCAGGGCACTTCACCTTCATCATTTGAAAATGGATTTTTGGCGGGAATTTTTTTTTATTTCACTGGCAGTGTTTCGATCGATTTTTGATGATGTTATGAAGAGATTAAAGGGCTGATTTCTTATGGGTAGTTGTGATATGACCTAATAAACATGTTTTGGGCTTTAGGTTCGACCAAATTTGGCTGAGTAATCCGCAAGAAGAAAACAGGGAGAAACGAATATTTCACGTGTTAAGATGATTTTGTGGAAGATTTTGTGGAGTTTAGAACGAGTTTAACACATTTTCAGCGTGCAATAAGTGTGTGGAGATCAAACAGATGCGTGGAGGAGATAAACAGGGGAAGAATCACGTAAATATCATCCCCGAGTAAAAGAAGATATTTTGGATTTATTAGCAAGATTTTTACGTGTTGATTGATATAAATAGGTTGATTGGGGTCTCACTGAAAGGGAGGGTTGGATAGGGAGAGTTGGGAGCAGTTAGGAAGAACGAGAGAGTCGAGAAATCAAGTGGCAGAAAAATTCCATTTTCTACTGCTGTGAAGAACACGAAGAACTTTGGACGCAAGGTAACCGTCATTTTTCAACAGTGACAACGACAACTGTTTGTGGGTCGTATTGCAACAGTGTCAACAACACTTCATCTTTATCGTTCTTTGTAACAGCTCGGTTTGTAACGAACAAAAGTGTTACAAACCCGGTTTTTATCAATTTTTCTCCTATTTCATCATTTGTGAACCATTTTTGAGCATTAATAAAGATGAATTTTGAGCATGTTTCCATGATAATGATGAGCTAATTCTCGCGTAATCAAGGCACGGAGGAAGCTATTCATGCATGAATAATTGGTAACCATTCTCTTTTTCTCTAATTTATATTTTATAATTCACTCATTCACTACTTTGTAGAATTTTAATTGCTGGCATAATTTTTCCTAATTAGTTGTGATTCAATTAGATAGGTTATGCTTTGGTTAGATAATCTATGCTTAAGGGATACAATTAATGTTTGAGAATATGCTTGATAATTTGTGAATAAAGAAAAAGATATTTTAAAAATAATTAGAGTTTTGGAATTCTTATCATCATTTATTCATGTGTAATAGTGGAATCTAGTGTCTTGGTTATTTTCACTTAAAAAAAACAAAAAACAAATTTGGATTAAAATTTTCTCTACTTTTAGTTTAAATAAATCTAAATTCAATTTCTTTCACAAGTCTTACGAACTCATTCTTACCACTATCTAAAATTACATAAATTTTTGGCGCCGCCGACGCGGACTTGTTTTTAAGTTAGAGTTTTTAGATTTTTTTTTTTTTTAGATTTTTATTATTTTCTCTTTGTTCTATTTTACGTTTCTTTGGGTATATTTCTTTGTGCTACAGGTTTGGAGTTTGGACCGGAAAAAAATTTAAGCCAAAGACTTTGGTGACTAAGAGATTAGGAGCCAAAGATAAAAGCTAAAAGAAAAGGAAAAGAAGGACAAAGAAATTATTTTTTTTCTTTTATTAGATTTTTAGATTTTTATTTTATTTTTATTTTTTAGATTTTATTTTTAGAAACTGTATATAGGAATTTAGTTTTGTATTTTATTTTTATTTTTGGGACATTTGAATACTTGGACACTTTTATTTTATTTTTAAACCCTACGGAAGGGTAGTTTTAAATACAAACTGTTTGCAGGGAAGGACGACGATTACAATATCGTCTCGGCCCCTCGGGTTCGTACATGACATAGGAGTCGTGGCCCGAGTCGACTTCAGCGGTTCTTCGCCCGTCTGGTACGGGAGGTAAGTTTTTCGAAACACCCGCGAATCCCCTGTCAGCGGGTTTACTGTCTTCCTTAAGGTGAATATATGTTGAGGACTAAATACGGACTTTAATTTCCTAGTAAAGGGCAAGGACTGGCCATATAAGATAAGGGTTCGGATTTCATCACCGTTCTCTTCTTGCCCGCCTTAGGAAAACATAACCTACGCGAACCCAAAACCTAAAATATTGACTAGAATGAGACCTATAGGGTAACGAGCTTAATAGGAAAGTCGTTCGAAAAATATTGGTTACTCTTTTAAACACACTTTGAAGTTCAGGAAGATTACTGTGAGTCGATTAGAGCCGCCTTGTAACCCAAGGAAGCGTTGCCAAAGAGGTGGGGGTATCAAAGCTCCTCTGAGCTTCCCCTACTTCTCTTCGACTCACTTTATTCGGATCGATCCAGAGAGGTCTGCTTAAATTGTAACGAATTCCTTTTCGAAAGATTAGGAGCTGGTCTAGAAACAATCTAAGTGGAGCCATCATGCTTGTTGTTTGCTAGAAATTTATAGGTTTGCTTTGGTGGAGTCAGCCTGCTGTGTGTTTGCTTAGAACCTCCCTTCTTTAGGATTTTTATTTTTATTTTTTTTAGTGTATGCCAAAATCGCTCAAATCCATTAGTGAGCGTGCTTGGAAAAGAGACACTTTTGGCCGTTTGATTAGTGACGAGCCTAAAGGTTTTTATTTTGAAGACGGGGAGCTCGAAGACTCTTCTTTGGAGAGCCCTGTTTTCGGAAACTTCAATTTTGAGAATTTAAGTCTTAGTGAGGAATTCACCCCTAGGATTTTTACTGTGCCAACAATGATAACTTTGAAGGAGTACATGTACCCAAGTAGGACCAACCGACCATCGTGCATTAAGTTGCCAGCCTCTACGGCTAGTTATGAGTTGAAACCTGGTATTCTTCAGATGATCCCTATATTCTTAGGAAAAGAAGATGAAAACCCTTACTTTCACATTAGGGACTTTGAAGAAATTTGTGGAACAATTAATATTAAAGACCTTAGTGAAGAAGTCTTGAAACTTAGGATGTTCCCTTTTTCCCTGAGAGATAAAGCCAAGACCTGGCTTAATAACCTACCATCTGAATCCATAAAGACATGGAAGGAACTTATTGATGCCTTCTATTTTAAATTCTACCCTAAGCATAAAACTATAGCTGTTAGGCAGAAAATTAGTGCTAGTGTACAACAAGAGGGAGAATCTCTTTATAGGTTTTTAGAGAGATTCAATGATCTCTTATCCCAATGTCCTCACCATGGGTTTGACAAAATGAAACTAGTAGGGATTCTTTATGATGGTTTGGATTATTCGACCAAAGCCACGGTCGAGTCTTTGTGCGCTGGTGAGTTCACTAGTAAAAATGCCGATGATGCGTTGTCCTTCTTAGAAGATGTCGCTGAAAAATCCCAACAGTGGGAATCTTGTGTTGAACCCCCTAAAAGACTCTTGATCAATAGAAGTAGCACCAATGTGGTTGATACAGGCTTTGGGTCTGATGCTAAGTTTACTGCTTTGTCTAAAAGGTTAGAAGCTTTGGAATTGAATCAATCTAAACATAGGTCTTTTGCTGAACCTGATAATAGGATTAGAGCCTCTCAAGTCTCTAGTTGTGGAATAGAACCCAGTAACTCGTTTTGGGAAGATCAGGATAGTGAAGAGCAAGCCCATGCTGTCTATAACAATGCTAGATTTGAAAACCGACAGAAGTTTGACCCCTACTCAGAGACCTACAACCCTGGTTGGAGAAACCATCCTAATTTCTCTTGGTCTAAAGGACAGAGTCAAGGACAGTCTAGTAATTCTCAGCCTCCCCCAGGTTTTGGTTATAATAAGAACCCTTCAGGTCAAGCCCAGTTCCAGAACCCTTCTGAGAATAGAATAACTAGCTTAGAGGAATCTCTTAGCTTATTGAAAAGGAGCCAGGACATGTTCGTAAAGACCCAAGAAGTATTACTGAAGAACCAGGCTAGTTTTCAAGAGGAAACCAAGCAGAATTTTCAACATAATGCCAAATCTCTTGCTAAGTTAGAACTTCAAGTTACTCAAATGGCTAAGATTCTAAGTGAGAGAGATAGTGGGAGTTTTCCTAGTCAAACTCAACCTAATCCTAGAGGAGTTCATGAAATAGGAGGAAGATCATCTGATCATGTGAATTCAATCAAAACCCTTAGGAGTGGTAGAGAAATAGACAATAAGGTTGCCATGCCTGATAGTGAACATGCTGTAGTTCACCCTTCTGAATCAGAAGCTGAAGAGATTGATGGAACCTCTAAGGAGACTGATAAGGCCCCTAATAAGCCAAACTTTGTTCCTAGAGCCCCGTTCCCACAATTGCTGGTACCAACTAAGAAGGAGTCCACTTTTAATGACATTTTGGAGGTTTTTAAGAAGGTAACTATCAACCTTCCATTATTAGATGCAATTAGGCAGATTCCTCCTTATGCCAAGTTCCTTAAGGACTTGTGTACGCGAAAGCGTAAGCTCGGTGTCCATAAGAAAGCCTTCCTAGCTAGTCATGTGAGTTCTATTATTCAGAATACTACTACTCCTAAGTATAAAGACCCAGGTTCCCCTACCATTGCCTGTACAATAGGGAAATACCGTGTTGAGAAAGCGCTGCTTGACTTAGGAGCCAGTGTGAACTTACTCCCATACCATGTGTACCTTGAGCTAGGACTTGGTGAGATGAAACCTACCCAGATAACACTTCAGTTAGCTGATAGGTCCGTAAAAATTCCTCGTGGTGTGATCGAGGATGTTCTTATTGAGGTCGACAAGTT
>JAJJMB010007708.1:31671481-31691812 GCA_023531105.1 Papaver atlanticum | reverse complement strand
TTTTTCATCACTATTTGCATAGAGACATATAATAGACTTAATCTTTGTACACAAAAGTTCATCCTATCTTCCATCAATATTTGCATAATGACATAATAGGCTTAACTTTTGTCCACATATGTGACAATCATAGTTCACGGATGCAAACACACATATCCCATAACAAGTTGCAATATATGAAACCATAAAGATTAATACTGCAAAATCATCTTCCAAATAAAATTTAGAATTTAAATAAATAAATCTAAAAACATTGCAAGATGATTTTTTTTGGAAATAGCTATGTGTACTCACAATAATGGCTATTCTAAACCCTAGTTATCCTTCTTTAAACACAAGAATAAATTCCCATAAGAAGTTTTCTAGACAAAAAGAAATCGACAAGCTAAGAAACAAAGAAAGACTCCTAAATCGTCAAATACGAACATGAACTGAAATCAATTAGCTTTTCCGTAATCCTCACGAGCCTTGAGACCTTTGAGCTTGTGATTGACAGCATTCACTACTTCTTAAGAGAAGATATCCTCATTGAGAAGATCCTTAACATGTGTCTTCATGAGAACAAGGTCAGAATTAACCTTTTTCAACTCAGTTCTTAACACATCAAGACTCTTCATAGTATCAATGAGTTGCAGTTTTGCTTCCTCAAAGTATTTAAGAAAATCATGAACCACTTCAGCAGAAATCTCTTCATCGTCCTCAATATCTGAAAAATTATCAGGAGATTAAGAAGAGGATTCCTCAATTTCTACAAGGGTTCTTTTCTTCTTTACATCGAAATCGAAATATATGGCATTATCAACAAAGTCTTCTGGCAAATCCCAAGAACAAGGTGGCAAAGACATTCTTGATAATAGAAAAACTAGAGTGAGATAACTCAACTCAAAAGGAAGGACATATAAACGATTTCGGGAAAACTTTTAGGGTTTCCTAAGTTGATTCGTGATATGTAACACGGGTACCCGTACGAACACAAGTTGACCCACAGGAGGAAAACAACAGGGGAAAAAATGCAAACCAAGAAAAACTGTATGGAAAGCAATATTTTGCTAAGTGAATATATTCACAAAACTCAGCTCAAAAATTTCATATTCTCACAAGAGAAAAATCTAGAGCATGAGTGTAGCATTTGTGTCACATTAAAACTTTAAGAAGAAAAATAATGATAGAATCAAATGCAAATACTTGTGCAAAAATGTCTGTGAATGATGATTCAACTTAGAACGATAAGAAAATAACTAAACAATCAGAAAACATTTTTCCATAAATATACCTGATCATATCTAACTCAACCAGGATTTTTGTGAGTGAGAATTCAACCTTGTGATTAATTAGCACAAGTATGAGCTTTAAGCTCATCAAATGAATGTTGTTCTTGGTTAAACCTCTTTTTCCTAATCTTTGGAGGAAAACCTTTGTGATGCGAAAATTTATCATAAAACTTACTATCATCAAAATACAACACATAGTATGGATTTTTACCTGAAGGATTTTGACCAGAAGAATTTGACAGCCTGTTGATGAGTTCCTTGTATCCTTCAATTATCAAATTTAGGTTGTCTTTCACATCTCCATTTTTGCTTCCTTCTTCTGGTACCTTATTCACATCAAGAATAATAACATCTCCCTTTTTAATCGAAGAAGATCCTTGAACTCTTCTTGGACGATTTGTGTTAAGATTGTTGTTACAAGCTTGAACATTCGAGGAACAATTCGAACTGACTTTCCTGATAGGATTCATAGGGCGAGTACTAAAACCAATTGGTTTAGACATACGAATGTCAGTTAAACCTTTGAAAATTAAATTTAAGGTGTGTTGAAGTCGAACAATAGAATTGTCCTTCAACCTATAATTCCTCTTTTGTTCAACATGTCCTTTTGAACTACAAAAGAGACACAATTTCTGATCACATGAATGATTAGAGAAAACAGATTTAACAACATCGTTGGGAGATTTCTTCCTTCCATGTGATGTGGAGATTCCTTGATTAGAGGAAGATACACGCACATATTTTCCAATAAGAAGGGGTTTCGATTTTGCTTCCGGAACTAAATTTCTTATAGTTGTGTCAGAAGCAGTTTGTATAGTGGACTCTTTAGAACATCCTTGAATAGAGAGTTTACTCAAAAGATGTTCAATTTCCAAGGCATCCTTTTTGAGTTTCACCTCGAGTAAGGTTCGTGAAGAGCAAACTTCAGTGTTTTCCTCGCTAAGAGCCTTAAATTTAGAGTCATGATCTTTTACTATACCGATAAGAGCATTGATGTTGTTTTTCAACCGATTGATTCTATCAGCCTGGATTCTAACAAGATTTAGAATCAGTTCTCTCTCTTGGGCTGCTTCCCTTTCTTCAACAGAGTAAAACTCGTTCGAAAGTTGATCGGGGTAACCCTTGTCAATGCAAGTCTGTTTTGTCGGAACACTAGGTACATCTATATTTCAGATTGACAAATCTTTCTCATTAATAGATTTCATGGAAACATAGCTTTTGTTTCTGGTGATTCGTTTATAAGAGATAACACTATTGTCCATAGAGTCATATCGCTACAAACACAGACTTATGAGGTCTTAAACATGTTTTCCTGCTCTGATACCAATTGAAAAAGCGGGGGTCTAACAAACACACCCAATATTTCGCTTAGCAATATGTATGGACAAACTCCAATATACTTTCGAGAGAATCAACTAGACATTCAGACTCAATCCCAAGAAAAGTATATCCAAGAGTTGTATATCAATTTCTCAATTCAATCTGCAATCAAACAAATAGGAATTTGCGAGCCCGATTGAAAACAAGAGAAATAACTTGAACGGTACCAAAGACCAATGTTCAAGGATCAATCAATTTCAATCCACAACCAAAGGTTGGATTTACCACTTGATCGATTCAACGCACAACCTGTGATATTTCTATTATATAATAAAATATAATGCGGAAAAGAAATAACACAGACACCAGAAATTTTGTTAACGAGGAAACCGCAAATGCAGAAAAACCCTGGGACCTAGTCCAGCTTTGGACACCATACTGTATTAAGCCGCTACAGACACTATCCTACTACCAATGAACTTCGAACTGGAATGTAGTTGATCCCTAATCAATCTCACACTGATCAAGGTACAATTGTTCCCCTTACGTCTCTGAACCCCAGCAGGATTCTACGCACTTGATGCCCTTAGCTGATCTCACCCACAACCAAGAGTCGCTATGACCCAAAGTCGAAGACTTGACAAACAAATCTGTCTCACACAGAAAAGTCTATTGGAATAGATAAATCTGTCTCCAATAGAAATACCTACAAGTTTTGTTCCGTCTTTTGATAAATCAAGGTGCACAGGAACCAATTGATAAACCAGACTTATATTCCCGAAGAATAACCTAGTATTATCAATTACCTCACAACAATCTTAATCATATGGAAGCGAAACAATATATTATGGAATCACAAACGATGAGACGAAGAAGTTTGTGACTCTTACCTATCGGAGATAAATCTCAAGCAAATCTTAGTAAAGATAACACTCAATCACGATAGTAGAAGTAAGATCTGAACACGCAACTACAAAGAAAATAATTGGGTCTGGCTTCAAAATCCCAATGAAGTCTTTAAGTCGTTAACCTACAGGGTTTCGTGAAAAACCTAAGGTTAAAGGAGAATCGACTCTAGTCGTAACTAGTATCACATAGGAGGTATGGAGATTAGGTTTCCCAGTTGCTAGAGTTCTCCTTTATATAGTTTTCAAATCAAGGTTTGCAATCTAAGTTTCCTTGGTAACAAAGCATTCAATATTCACCGTTAGATGAAAACCTGATTAGACTCAAGCTAATATCTTTCAACCGTTAGATCAAACTTAGCTTGTTATACACAAATGAAATGTACCTTCATTTAGGTTTGAGTAACCGTACCTAAACGTGTACACTAGGTTGGCTCAACATTAGTTAACCAAGGTTAGCTATATGAACACTCTTATATCAACCTTATTCATCTTAACCACAACTAGTTCAAATGACTCAAATGAAACTAGTTATAGAGTTTTTCAATTGCTATATTCTCATAGAAGTATACAAGAACACAATTGAAGCAAAATCGGTTTGATTCACTCAAATCAATTCATGAACATTATAGACACGGTTTGAAAAGAATGCATTCCTTATTATATAAATGTATTAGTTCATGAACAAACTGATTCTAGAACCTTAACCACTCAAGTATGCAAACGGGTATACATACTTAAATTAGCCGGACTAAGTTTTGGTTCGCCAGTATGCAAACGGGTACGCATACTTCCAAACACAGCATAAATTCCCGAACCCAAACCCTTCGCCAGTACTCGTACTGGTATGTGTACTTAAGTACATGAAATTTCACAACTAACAGGTACGCATACGGGTATGCATACTATAGTTCCGGTCATGGATCACATATATTCTAGAACACATACTATGTTTATAATCCAATGATGGTTAAGTTTTCTAAACTCTATTTCAATCATTGAAACATTCTTAGAGTATGAAAATAGCTGTTTTCACGAACTATTAGCATCAAAACAATTTTCAAGTTATTGAAATAATCATTATGAAACATTCAAAGTCTACACCAAATGATTGTATCACACACACCATGTAAGATGTTACTCGACGATTTTCACATGATCATCTTTTGACTTTCGTCAAAAATATAAAATGAACTTGGTTGAAGCGAAATCTTACCAACACATATTTCTTGAAATATGTAAGCGAGTTAAACTCAACTCGAAATCTCAAATGTGTATAATCGAATACTATATAGTAATACGACTTTTGTCTCAATATAGGATATAAAGTAGAAATAGACTTTCCAAGTGATAGATGAGTTTTATTATCCACATACCTTTTGTTGATGAAGTTCCACAAGCTTTCCTTAGTAGTTCTTCGTCTTCAATTGATGAACGCCGTGAAGTCTAATGCTCAACTACACAATCTATTATTGTTCGAGACATTACTATAAGAAGACTAGAAATAAAGAATTATAGTTTTGATCACTAACATTGAAAAACAAGCTTGAGATAGCAACGCTTGCGAGTTTTACCGAGCAGTGCTCTAAAAATCTCCCCCTTTGTCAACTACATTCAAAGAGTTGTATCTCTATTTCACAATGTAATCAGCAAATCAAACAGATAGAAATCCGTGAGCCTGATTATTATGTGAAATAACTTGAATGGTACAAAAGACCAATGTTCAAGTGTCAATCAATTTATATCAACAACCAAAGGTTGGATTATCTAATTGATTGAACTACGCACAACCTGTGATATTTCAATTATATAGAAAATATAATGAGGAAAGAAATAACACAGACATTAGAAATTTTGTTAACAAGGAAATTGCAATTGCAGAAAAACCCCGGGACCTTGTCCAGATTTGAGCACCAAACTGTATTAAGCCGCTACAAACACTATCCTACAACTTCGGACTAGAATATAGTTGAGACCGAATTTACCTCCACAATGATTCAGTCACATTCGCGCTCCTTACGCCTCTTGAGTCCCAGCAAGACTCTGCATAATTGATTTCCTCAGCTGGCGTCCTTTACATCCTAAGAGTTGCGTCAACTCAATTGAAGACTTTAAACCACTCTGCCTCCCACGGATAAGCCTATATGTGATTTTTGTTCTGATCAAAGATCAAGGTAAGGTAGAAAATATTGCAATAGACAAAGTCTAGCAAACCTCAAAATCCGATCTTATGACTTCCGAAGAGCATCTTAGATTATTATTCACCTCACAAGTAGATACTTGTGGAATCACAAAGTCTGAGACGAAGAAACTTTGTGATTTCTATCTATCTTGTTTGTTGGAGAAAAGCTCAACAATCAAGGCAAGATCAGGATACACGAATTATCAAGATAAAGATAGTTGGACCCGGCTCCATGAATCCCTAGGTGAAGTCTTTTTAGTCGCTAAACCTAAAAAGGTTTAAAGGAGTGGACGACTCTAGTTTACAACTAGGACGCACAAGAATAGTGTCAGGGATTCAAAAATCCCAGTTGTTTGAGGTTATCCTTATATAAGATAAGGTAGTTTTGGAATCAAGCAATCAATAATCACCGTTAAATGAAAAACTTGTCTTGAGATTAACATAACAAAATATACACTCTGGTTAGGATTAACCGTAACTGAATCATGTACAATGACTTGTGCATTAAAGGTTACCCGAAACTAGCCAGTTGAACGATAAGCTTAACCATTTTCATATAACACTTTAAGACTCTAATCTTGAGTCACACATGTGATCAATCATGTCTAGATATAGTCCTTTTAGAGAGTTGTTCAAATGCCGATTTTCTCATAGAAATAATTCTGATGCATCTGA
The DNA here is from genome assembly GCA_023531105.1 of Papaver atlanticum. Lineage (NCBI taxonomy): Eukaryota > Viridiplantae > Streptophyta > Magnoliopsida > Ranunculales > Papaveraceae > Papaver > Papaver atlanticum. The sequence continues at coordinate 31,685,459 of JAJJMB010007708.1, read as the reverse complement.
AAATATTCATCAGGGTAAGTACGTGTACTGTATACATGTTCATGTTATATCTGTCATGGTACGTGTACCGGATTTGTATACCCTTAAGACAAAAATGGGTTTAGGAATCCACAGATCTTTTCCGGTTTGCATACTGGGTATAGGTACCTTTTCGGTTTTGAAACCAACAGATCTTATCCGGTTTTCATACTAGGTATGCGTACCTTTCTTGGTTCACAAGTCAACTGACTTTTTATGGTATGGATACCGGGTATTCGTACAAAAAATTCGCTGCTGAACTATAGTTATGCTGGTACGTGTATTGGATACATGTATTGCAACTCTAGACTTGTAACAGTTCTCCCAGTATGTGAACTGGTAAGCATTTTGTCCTGTATCCGTATTTATAATAATTCTATATATCTCTAATAATCAATTTGAAACATTCCCGAATAACATCAATGACATATATCACTGTTCCAACTCAAATGATTAAATCTTGAATCATAATTTAGGTCATAAACAATAAATTATTCTGAATCAAATTCATCGAGTATGAACAAATGTTCTTAATATTAGCATATTTCGAGGACGATTAATCAAGATAAACTTGACTCGAAATTTCTGCTATGCATGTACTGTCTAGTTTAGTTATGCGACATTATCTTATAGATAGAAAGGTGAAAACTTGAGTAATATGTGGTTCAGTCTTCACTTACCTTTTGTTGAAGAAGTTCTCCAAAAGCTTCGGTTGATCTTCGCCTTCAAACGGTAGAACGCAATGATGCCTAGTACTCAACAACACACTTCTATCCTAATCCAAGACTTAACTAAATGTGGACTAGAAATCAAGATATAGTTTTGATCAACCAAATTTGAAAAAAAGCTTGAGATAGAAACACTTGTGAGTTCGACCGAGTAGTGCTCTAAAAATATTGATGAACAACCTTGGTAGCTTATAAATAAATATACGTTCGTGAACTATTGTCTTGTATAGAACTTCCAAGTAAGTGAAACTTTTCTATATAGATTGTGCATGAAAGCATGTGAGAACTTTTATTTGCATCACAAAAAAGATGCATGCAACCATGGTGCATGATAGACGCATTTATGTGTCTATTTTCATCTCTATTGTATATATTGTTAGTACCCATTTTTGTACTTATTATGGTGTTTTATGTGTTTGTAGGTATTTGTGGGCAATAAACATTTCTGGAAAAATTCGGCTCGAAAAGTTGTCTAAAGGCACCCAAGGGACATTTGTTATTCGGGCTCTCAGTTTGGATAAGGGGCACCTCAGTTGGGCACCTGCTATTCGCACCCCCGGTCTGGTTAGGGGGACACCCTTCTTCATCGTTTGAAAAAGAATTTTGGCGGGAAAAATTCCAGTTTTCTGTGGAATTTTCTGTTGGATTTTGGAGGAGTTTCAGTGAGATTCAATCACTGATTTTGATTGGGATGAACGTGATATGCCCAAACAATGGTGGTATGAGTGTTTTAATGCGTTCAGTTGGGCTGGATATTCGTTGGGAAGAAAATATGCAATCTCGGAGTACAGCGTGCTTGAACGTGTGTTGATTAAGTTTTGATAGAGTTTGGTTGCTGCAGAAGTGTGGAGGAGTCAAACAAGGAAGTGTTGGAGCGTGTATACTGCTTAAACAGATGCGTGAGAACATAAAACAAAAAAGAAAATATTCACGAGTTAATGGTTGGATATCGAGAAGATTTTTGAGTTATTACGAATGTATTCTTGGTCCTGTGACTATATAAAGGTTGTAGGAGACTCATAGAGGGGAGAGAGTTCAGGGAGAGAATAGGGAGACGTTTAGAGCATCAAAAATCCGAGAAAAAAGTTTTACAGGAAGCTGCTGTTTTCTGCTGGTGAAGAAGGTACGAAGAACATAAGACCCTTAAATACCGTCGTTCTTCAATAGTGCTAGTGACGGTATTCCTTTATCGTTTTCTGTAACAATTGATTTTGTAACAAATATAAGTGTTACAAAACCCGGTTTTTATCATTTTTTTCTCCTATTTCATCATTTGTGAACCATTTTTGAGCATTAATAAAGATGAATTTTGAGCATGTTTCCATGATAATTATGAGCTAATTCTCGCGTAATCAAGGCACGGAGGAAGCTATTGTTGCATGAATAATTGGTAATTATTTTACTTTTCTCTAATTTGCAATTTATAATTCACTCAAATCACTGCTTTGCATAATTTTAATTGTTTGCATAATTTTTCCTAATTAGTTCTGATTCAATTAGATAGGTTATACTTTGGTTAGATAATCTATGCTTAAGGGATACAATTAATGTTTGATAATATGCTTGATCATTTGTGAATTAAGAAAAAGAGATTTTAAAAATAATTAGAGTTTTGGAATTTTTACCATCATTCATTCATGTGTAATAGTGGAATCTAGTGTCTTGGTTATTTTTAATATTAAAAAACAAATTTGGATTTAAATTTTCTCTACTTTTAGTTTAAATAAATCTAAATTCAATTGCTTTCACAAGTCTTACGAACCTTTTACTACAACAAAGTTGAAATCACATCAATTTTTGGCGCCGCTGCCGGGGACTTGTTTTTAAGTTAGAGTTTTTAGATTTTTTTTTTTTTTTTTATTATTATTATTTTATTATTTTCTTTTTCTTTTTGTTTTTTTTGGTGTTGACAGTGGGATTTAAGCCAAAGAATTTAAACCTTTGTGCTACAGGTTTGGAGTTTGGACCGAAAAGAATTTAAGCCAAAGACTTTGTTGACTAAGAGATTAGGAGCCAAAGATAAAAGCTAAAAGAAAAGGAAAAGAAAGACAAAGATTTTATTTTATTTTATTAGGTTTTTATATTTTATTTTTATTTTAGTTTTTATTTCTTAGATTTTCTTTAGATTTTATTTTTAGAAATTGTATTAGGATATCTTTTATTTTTGTAATTTTTTTTTTTTTTTTCACTTTATTTTTGGACTTTGGACTGTGAACTTTGGGACAATTTTTTTTTTTACCCTACGGAAGGGTAGTTTTAAATATAAACTGTTTGCAGGGAAGGACGACGATTACGATATCGTCTCAGCCCCTCTGGTTCGTACATGACATAGGAGTCGTGGCCCGAGTCGACTTCAGCGGTTCTTCGCCCGTCTGGTACGGGAGGTAAGTTTTTCGAAACACCCGCGAATCCCCTGTCAGCGAGTTTACTGTCTGCCTTAAGGTGAATATATGTTGAGGACTGAATACGGATTTTAATTTCCTAGTAAAGGGCAAGGACTGGCCATACAAGATAAGGGTTCGGATTTCATCATCGTTCTCTTCTTGCCCGCCTTAGGAAAACATTACCTACGTGAACCCAAGCCTAAAATATTGACTAGAACGAGACCTATAGGGTAACGCGCTTAATAGGAAAGTCGTTCGAAAAATATTGGTTGCTCTTTTAAGCATACTTTGAAGTTCAGGAAGATTACTGTAAGTCGATTAGAGCCTCCTTGTAACCCAGGGAAGCGTTGCCAAAGAGGTGGGGGTATCAAAGTTCTTCTGAGCTTCCCCTACTTCTCTTCGACTCACTTTATTCGGATCGATCTAGAAAGGTTTGCTTAGATTGTAACGAATTCCTTTTCGAAGGATTAGAAGCTAGTCTAGAAACAATCTAAGTGGAGCCATCATGCTTGTTGTTTGCTAGAAATTTTTAGGTTTGTTTTGGTGAAGTCAGCCTGCTGTGTGTTTGCTTAGAACCTCCCTTCTTTAGTATTTTTTTTTTTTTTTTTTTTTTTTCTTAATGTATGCCAAAATCGCTCAAGTCCATTAGTGAGCGTGCTTGGAAAAGAGACACCTTTGGCTGTTTGATTAGTGACGAGCCTAGAGGTTTTTCTTTTGTAGACGGGGAGCTCGAAGACTCTTCTTTGGAGAGCCCTGTTTTTGGAAACTTCAATTTTGAGAATTTAAGTCTTAGTGAGGAATTCACCCCTAGGATTTTTACTGTGCCAACAATGACAACTTTGAAGGAGTACATGTACCCAACTAGGACCAACCGACCATCATGCATTAAGTTGCCAGCCTCTACGGCTAGTTATGAGTTTAAACCTGGTATTCTTCAGATGATCCCTATATTCTTAGGAAAAGAAGATGAAAACCCTTACTTTCACATTAGGGACTTTGAAGAAATTTGTGGAACAATTAATATTAAAGACCTTAGTGAAGAAGTCTTGAAACTTAGAATGTTCCCCTTTTCCCTGAGAGATAAAGCCAAGACCTGGCTTAACAACCTACCATCTGAATCCATAAAAACATGGCAGGAACTTATTGATGCCTTCTATTTTAAATTCTACCCTAAGCATAAAACTGTAGCTGTTAGGCAGAAAATTAGTGCTAGTGTTCAACAAGAGGGAGAATCTCTTTATAGGTTTTTGGAGAGATTCAATGATCTTTTATCTCAATGTCCCCACCATGGGTTTGACAAAATGAAACTAGTAGGGATTCTTTATGATGGTTTGGATTATTCGACCAAAGCCACGGTCGAGTCTTTGTGCGCTTGTGAGTTCACTAGTAAAAATGCCGATGATGCGTTGTCCTTCTTAGAAGATGTCGCTGAAAAATCCCAACAGTGGGAATCTTGTGTTGAACCCCCTAAAAGACTCTTGATCAATAGAAGTAGCACCAATGTGGTTGATACAGGCTTTGGGTCTGATGCTAAGTTTACTGCTTTGTCTAAAAGGTTAGAAGCTTTGGAATTGAATCAATCTAAACATAGGTCTTTTGCTGAACCTGATAATAGGATTAGAGCCTCTCAAGTCTCTAGTTGTGGAATAGAACCCAGTAACTCGTTTTGGGAAGATTAGGATAGTGAAGAGCAAGCCCATGCTGTCTATAACAATGCTAGATTTGAAAACCGACAGAAGTTTGACCCCTACTCAGAGACCTACAACCCTGGTTGGAGAAACCATCCTAATTTCTCTTGGTCTAAAGGACAGAGTCAAGGACAGTCTAGTAATTCTCAGCCTCCCCCAGGTTTTGGTTATAATAAGAACCCTTCGGGTCAAGCCCAGTTCCAGAACCCTTCTGAGAATAGAATAACTAGCTTAGAAGAATCTCTTAGCTTACTAAAAAGGAGCCAGGACATGTTCATAAAGACCCAAGAAGCATTACTGAAGAACCAGGCTGGTTTTCAAGAGGAAACCAAGCAGAATTTTCAACATAATGCCAAATCTCTTGCTAAGTTAGAACTTCAAGTTAGTCAAATGGCTAAAATTCTAAGTGAGAGAGATAGTGGGAGTTTTCCTAGTCAAACTCAACCTAATCCTAGAGGAGTTCATGAAATAGGAGGAAGATCATCTGATCATGTGAATTCAATCAAAACCCTTAGGAGTGGTAGAGAAATAGACAATAAGGTTTCCATGCCTGATAGTGAACATGCTGTAGTTCACCCTTCTGAATCAGAAGTTGAAGAGATTGATGGAACCTCTAAGGAGACTGATAAGGCCCCTGATAAGCCAAACTTTGTTCCTAGAGCCCCATTCCCACAATTACTGGTACCAACTAAGAAGGAGTCCACTTTTAATGACATTTTGGAGGTTTTTAAGCAGGTAACTATCAACCTTCCATTATTAGATGCAATTAGGCAGATTCCTCCTTATGCCAAGTTCCTTAAGGACTTTTGTACGCGAAAGCGTAAGCTCGGTGTCCATAAGAAAGCCTTCCTAGCTAGTCATGTGAGTTCTATTATTCAAAATACTACTACTCCTAAGTATAAAGACCCAGGTTCCCCTACCATTGCCTGTACAATAGGGAAATACCGTGTTGAGAAAGCGCTGCTTGACTTAGGAGCCAGTGTGAACTTACTCCCATACCATGTGTACCTTGAGCTAGGACTTGGTGAGATGAAACCTACCCAGATAACACTTCAGTTAGCTGATAGGTCCATAAAAATTCCTCGTGGTGTGATCGAGGATGTTCTTATTGAGGTCGACAAGTTTATTTATCCAGTGGATTTTGTTATCCTAGATACCCAACCTGTCCCTGACCCAGAGAACCAGATACCGGTAATTCTAGGTCGCCCGTTTTTAGCTACATCTAATGCGATCATCAACTGTCGAAACGGTATTATGAATCTGTCTTTTGGTAACATGACCATTGAGCTGAACATTTTTCATATTAGTAAGTTACCCTCTGAACGAGATGACTCGAGCATAGAAGAGGTCAACATGATAGGAACATTAGTCGAGGAGTCATTACCAAACACTTTGTTAGAAGATCCACTAGAGAAATGCCTAGCCCATTTCGGGATTGATTTTGATGATGATAATGTGATTAATGAGGTGAATGCTTTGTTAGATTCAACCCCTTTGTTTGACACTAGCAATGTCTGGAAATCTAAGTTCGAACCATTACCAGTTTCTGAGTCTACTCTAGTTCCTTCGTTAGAAAAGCCTCCTAAGTTGGACCTTAAACCATTACCAGATTCCTTGAAGTATGTGTTTTTAGGCCCAGCTGAAACTTTACCTGTGATTGTAGCATCCAACTTGGATAGTGATCAGGAAAGTAGGTTAGTAACCGTTCTTCAAAACAACAAGGAAGCTTTAGGATGGACCATAGCAGACATTAAGGGTATAAGTCCTACAGTTTGTATGCATCAGATTTATTTAGAGGAAGAAACCAAACCTTCTAGGGAGATGCAACGTCGACTAAACCCCAATATGAAAGAGGTAGTTCGAACCGAGGTTCTTAAGTTGTTAGATGCAGGGATTATCTACCCTATTTCAGACAGCAAGTGGGTCAGCCCTGTTCAGGTTGTCCCCAAGAAATCCGGTATTACTGTAGTCCAGAATGAAAACAATGAGTTAATCCCAACTCGAGTGACCACGGGTTGGCGTGTTTGTATTGACTATAGGAAACTGAACAAGGTCACTAGGAAGGACCACTTTCCCCTTCCTTTCATCGACCAAATGCTAGAGAGATTAGCTGGACATAGTCACTACTGCTTCTTAGATGGCTACTCCGGATATAATCAGATCGTTATTGCCCCTGAAGACCAAGAAAAAACTACTTTTACCTGTCCCTTTGGTACCTTCGCGTATAGACGCATGCCTTTCGGGCTCTGTAATGCCCCTGCAACTTTTCAGCGTTGTAATGATGAGCATATTTTCTGACATGGTAGAACGGTTCTTAGAGGTCTTTATGGATGATTTTTCAGTATTTGGTTCGTCTTTTGATGAGTGCTTGCATCATCTGTCATTAGTTTTGACTAGGTGTAAGGAGAAGAATCTAGTGCTTAATTGGGAGAAATGTAATTTCATGGTCCATTCAGGAATTGTTTTAGGGCATATCGTATCATCTAAGGGTATAGAGGTAGATAAAGCCAAAGTTGACCTTATTAAGACTTTACAGGTCCCAAAAACCGTAAGAGATATTAGGTCATTCTTAGGGCATGCAGGTTTTTATCGTCGATTCATTAAAGATTTTAGCTTAATTTCTAGACCTCTTTGCAATTTGCTTGCAAAAGATGTTAAGTTTGTCTTTGATGATGCTTGTTTAGAGGCTTTTGAGAAGCTTAAGACTTTACTCACTACCGCCCCCATAGTTCAGGCACCCAACTGGAACCTACCCTTTGAGATCATGTGTGATGCTTCAGATTTTGCTATTGGTGTTGTGCTAGGTCAGCGAGAAAACAAATTACTCCATGTGATTTACTATGCTAGCAAAACTCTGAATGATGCCCAGTTGAACTATACTACTACGGAGAAGGAACTGTTAGCCATTGTGTTCGCCTTAGACAAGTTTAGATCCTATCTCTTAGGTTCTAAGGTTATAATCTTCACTGATCATGCTGCTTTGAAGTATCTTCTTTCCAAGAAGGATACAAAACCTAGATTGATTAGATGGATCCTTTTGTTGCAGGAATTTTCCTTAGACATTAGAGACAAAAAAGGTGCAGAAAATGTAGTAGCAGACCACTTGTCTAGGCTTGTTGTGGATACCCCTGATAATTCTCCTCCTGTTAGAGACAGTTTTCCTGATGAACAACTGTTCTCTGTTACCCAATTACCTTGGTATGCGAATATAGTGAACTATCTTGTTACTGGTCGAATTCCCCAGCATTGGGGTAAACAAGATCGTTCTAGATTTTTAGCTGAGGTTAAGCACTTCTTTTGGGATGATCCTTATTTGTTTAAGTATTGTCCAGACCAGATTATTAGGAGATGTATACATGAAATAGATCAATCAAGTATTATTTCCTTTTGTCATGATCATGCTTGTGGGGGTCATTTTAGTGCTAAGAAGACTGCTGCTAAGATATTGCAGTGTGGATTCTATTGGCCTTCGTTGTTTAAAGATTCCCACAGTTACTGTGTTACTTGTGAACGTTGCCAGAAATTAGGAACCATTTCCCGTAGGAACATGATGCCCTTGAACCCTATCTTAGTTGTTGAGGTCTTTGATGTGTGGGGTATTGACTTTATGGGTCCGTTTCCTAATTCTTTTGGTAACTTATACATCCTTGTCGCTGTAGACTATGTCTCTAAGTGGATTGAGGCGGTTGCGTGTAAAACCAATGACCATAGGGTCGTAGTCCAGTTTTTTAAAGAAAATATACTTACACGTTTTGGTACGCCGCGAGCTATAATTAGTGATGGAGGTTCACACTTTTGTAATAGACCATTTGCTCTTTTAATGAAATAGTATGGTATTACCCACAAAGTAGCTACCCCATATCACCCACAGACTAGTGGTCAGGTAGAGGTCTCCAATAGGGAAATTAAGCGTATTTTAGAGAAAACAGTTAATCCCAATAGGAAAGACTGGTCATTGAGGCTTACTGATGCCTTATGGGCTTACCGTACTGCGTTTAAGACACCAATTGGAATGTCACCCTATCGTTTAGTATTTGGAAAGGCATGTCACCTGCCTGTTGAGTTAGAGCATAAAGCCTATTGGGCTATTAAGCAGCTAAACTTTTCACTTGACAAGGCAGGAGCTCACAGAAAGCTCCAGCTCGATGAGTTGGACGAGATTCGTAGAGATGCATATGATAGTGCTAAGGAGTATAAGAACAAAATGAAACTTGTGCATGATAAGAATATTTTACGGAAGTCATTTTCTCCAGGTCAAAAAGTTCTTCTGTATGACACTCGTTTGCATCTATTTCCCGGGAAGTTGCGCTCTCGGTGGACCGGTCCTTTTGTGGTCCGTACTGTTTTTCCTCATGGAGCTATTGATATCGAGACACCGGATGGTTCTTCGAAGGTTAACGGTCAGAGATTGAAACCCTTTTTAGAGCCATTTCCTACAGGTGATGTTGAGGAGGTCCCTCTGGAGGACCCTGCTTACCCTTGATTGACCATCGGGGTCATTGTATGTTGTATATTAGTTTTTGATTTCTCTCTTCACCCAGGTAATATCTTTCCAACTTCTTTTTGTGTTATTTTTGGTACTGCTCTTTCATTAGAAACATTGAGGACAATGTTAGATTTAAGTTTGGGGGTATGGGAAAAACTTTTTAGTTGCAATAAACTCCAGAGCCTAGAAATTTATGCCTATTAAGGATGGCACTAACCAACCTAAGTGGATGGAAGCATTTTGGTTTTAGGAGTTGAGGAACCAATCTGAATAGATGGAAACATCTATAAGAGTCTATTCGTAAAAGCACAGAGCTCAGGTGTTAGAAATAACATGATAGTTTCGCCATATCTCGTTGAGTCCTTTTCACTTCTGTTTTTATTTTCTTTTTTTTATAAATATGTTTCTCTAAGTGATTAGGTGGGGCTGACGATTCAAGTTGTTACCAATGCTAGGGTGAAATAGAGTGATTGAGATAGCATAAAAAATAATAAAAAAAAAAAAAAAAAAAAAAACCAGACCAATAGACCAATCGGAATAAATTTTAACACTTGGATAGCAATATGTGTGTGTTCTCCCTGTCTCCGTCGCCTAAACAAGCGTGGAATGCAGGATCCACGGGAATTACCATGTAATCTGCTGACAAGAAAGCATGCGCTTGGATCCACAAGATCTAATCATGTTGTTAGTTCTAAATAAATAAATAATAAATGTGTGTTCAATAAATCGACCGCTGGTTCCCTTGTATATGCCAGACGAGTTGATCTAGAATTAGGGTTATTGACCACTGGTCCCCTTGTATATGCCAGTTGTGTTGATATTAGTCAGACCGGTATCTCAGTCCATTAGGATAGGTTCATCTTGGCGGAGGCCTTCAGACAGATATGAGAAAACACCGTTCACCTAGTCAACATCAAAACCATCTATGTTTTTCTATATCCATCTCTTAATCTTTCCATGTGATTTGTTGACTCCGGATATTGATGTCCATAGTGAAACTATCTGAGTAGAGCTCTGTCACTTATATACGAATTTTAGTGCAAACTCGTGTACAGCAATTGGAATTTCGCATCAGGGTACTTCCTCCCGTAATCAATAAGTATGCCAACCAAGGAGGTTCTTTAGTGCCATTTCAAGGTTCTGCGTAGATAGTTAGGGTCTGGAGTAAAGGTTTTGTGGGTACACCTCTGGTAAACCCTCCCGAGACTATAACTCGGCCACTAGGGCCACCTAGGGGTTTAAAGGCTTATTGCACATGCTAAGTGCAATCGACGATGCCTGCGACAGTGAGTTAGGATTTTATTTTGTAGATTAAATTTGTTCGGGACTAGCAAATAATAAGTTTGGGGGTATTTGATAGACGCATTATTGTGTCTAATATGTCTCAATTTTATATATTGTTAGTGTTCGATTTTGTATTTATTTTGTTATTTTATGTCTTTGTAGGTATTTTTAGAGAAATAAGCTCTTGCGGCGAAATTGGCTCGTTAAGTGGTGCTTTACACCCCAGGATAGAGTAATAAAGGCACCCCAGAAATGCACCGGAAGCACCCCAGAAATACACCGGAGGAACCCCGAAAAAATGTTGGAAACACCCCATAAAAAGTGTTAAAGGCACCCACCAAAATTACTAAAGGCACCCTGAAAATGGATAAGGGCACCCCCAAGGCAGCCGAGCTGTTAAAGGCACCCGCATTTTGGATTCAGGGCACTTCACCTTCATCGTTGGAAAATAAAATTTTGGCGGGAATTCTGAATTCAAATTTTCAGTTCCTGCGTATTTGATGTTTGATATTTTGAGGAAGATTCAGTCGGATTTTCATCTTGTTTCGGATATGTACCAGCCTGTTAGATCACAACAGAGGTGGTAAGTGCATTCATTTCAATTAAATCACAGAATCTCATCAAACGGAGGGTGTTTTATTCTCGGAATATATTTTTGAAATATTTTGGAAGACACTCATTGATTGGAAGATATATTATCCTGGAATGTTATTCTGCATTGACTGAGGGATATTTGAAGCGTAAAGAGATAAACAGAACAATTCATGTCACGCAGAGAAAGAAAATAAGAAATTATTCCCGAGAATAATTTTTCTTTACTGTGAAGATTGTTAGGAGTAATTGACGAGATTTGGAGGAGCTTCTGGGTTATAAATAGCTTCTGGGATGTAGAGGAAAGTAGTAGAGAGAATTGGGAGACGTTTAGAGCATAAAAAATCGAGAAAAAAAAAGTTACAGGAAAAATAAGTTTTCTGTTGGTGAAGAAGGTGCGAAGAACATAAGACCCTTCAAGACCGTCGTTCTTCAACAGTGCCAGTGACGGTATTCCTGTATCGTTTTCTTAACAATTGATTTTGTAACAAATATAAGTGTTACAGAACCCGATTTTATTCATTTTTCTCCCATTTCATCATTTGTGAACCATTTTTGAGCATTAATAAAGATGAATTTTGAGCATGTTTCCATGATAATGATGAGCTAATTCTCGCGTAATCAAGGCACGGAGGAAGCTATTTATGCATGAATAATTGGTAACCATTATATTTTTCTCTAATTTATATTTTATAATTCACTCAATCACTACTTTGTAGAATTTTAATTGCTTGCATAATTTTTCCTAATTAGTTGTGATTCAATTAGATAGGTTATGCTTTGGTTAGATAATCTATGCTTAAGGGATACAATTAATGTTTGAGAATATGCTTGATAATTTGTGAATTAAGAAAACGAAATTTTAAAAATAATTAGAGTTTTGGAATCTTTATCATCATTTATTCATGTGTAATAGTGGAATCTAGTGTCTTGGTTATTTTCACTCTAAACAAAAACAAATTTGGATTAAAATTTTCTCTACTTTTAGTTTAAATTAATCTAGCTTTCACAAGTCTTACGAACTCATTCTTACCACTATCAAAATTATATCAGGTGACATGCCTTGCCAAATACTAAACGATAAGGTGACATTCCAATGGGTGTCTTAAACGCAGTACGGTAAGCCCATAAGGCATCAGTAAGCCTCAATGACCAGTCTTTCCTATTGGGATTAACTGTTTTCTCTAAAATACGCTTAATTTCCTTATTGGAGACCTCTACCTGACCACTAGTCTGTGGGTGATATGGGGTAGCTACTTTGTGGGTAATACCATACTGTTTCATTAAAAGAGCAAATGGTCTATTACAAAAGTGTGAACCTCCATCACTAATTATAGCTCGCGGCGTACAAAAACCTGTAAGTATATTCTCTTTCAAAAACTGGACTACGACCTTATGGTCATTGTTTTTACACGCAACCGCCTCAATCCACTTAGAGACATAGTCTACAACGACAAGGATGTATAGGTTACCAAAAGAATTAGAAAACGGACCCATAAAGTCAATACCCCACACATCAAAGACCTCAACAACTAAAATAGGGTTCAAGGGCATCATGTTCCTACGGGAAATGGTTCCTAATTTCTAGCAACGTTCACAAGTAACACAGTAACTGTGGGAATCTTTAAACAACGAAGGCCAATAGAATCCACACTGCAATATCTTAGAAGCAGTCTTCTTAGCACTAAAGTGACCCCCACAAGCATGATCATGACAAAAGGAAATAATACTTGACTGATCAATCTCATGTATACATCTCCTAATAACCTGGTCTGGACAATACTTAAACAAATAAGGATCATCCCAAAAGAAGTGTTTAACCTCAGCTAAAAATCTAGAACGATCTTGTTTACCCCAATGGTTGGGCATTTGACCAGTAATAAGATAGTTCACTATATTCGCATACCAAGGTAATTGGGTAACAAAGAACAGTTGTTCATCAAGAAAACTATCTCTAACAGGCGGGGAATCATCAGGGGTATCCACAACAAGCCTAGACAAATGGTCTGCTACTACATTTTCTGCACCTTTTTTGTCTCTAATGTCTAAGGAAAATTCCTGCAACAATAGGATCCATCTAATCAATCTAGGTTTTGTATCCTTCTTGGAAAGAAGATACTTCAAAGCAGTATGATCAGTGAAGATTATAACCTTAGAACCTAAGAGATAGGATCTAAACTTGTCTAAAGCGAACATAATGGCTAACAGTTCCTTCTCCATAGTAGTATAGTTCAACTGGGCATCATTCAGAGTTTTGCTAGCATAGTAAATCAGATGGAGTAATTTGTTTTCTCGCTGACCTAGCACAACACCAATAGCAAAATCTGAAGCATCACACATGATCTCAAAGGGTAGGTTCCAGTTGGGTGCCTGGACTATGGGGGCGGTAGTGAGTAAAGTCTTAAGCTTCTCAACAGCCTCTAAACAAGCATCATCAAAGACAAACTTAACATCTTTTGGAAGAAAATTGCAAAGAGGTCTAGAAATTAAGCTAAAATCCTTAATGAATCGACGATAAAAACCTGCATGCCCTAAGAATGACCTAATATCTCTTACGGTTTTTGGGACCTGTAAAGTCTTAATAAGGTCAACTTTGGCTTTATCTACCTCTATACCCTTAGATGATACGATATGCCCTAAAACAATTCCTGAACGAACCATGAAATTACATTTCTCCCAATTAAGCACTAAATTCTTCTCCTTACACCTAGTCAAAACTAATGACAAATGATGCAAGCACTCATCAAAAGATGAACCAAATACTGAAAAATCATCCATAAAGACCTCTAAGAACCGTTC
>JAJJMB010007708.1:31577531-31656481 GCA_023531105.1 Papaver atlanticum | reverse complement strand
CTCGGGCGTCTTGTACGTGCTGATATATTGATAATTTTGATATTTTAATATTAAAATTGTAACCCAAGGCTCTATCTTCAACATGATTTGTTGACAGCAATTCTATAATTATGATCACCAAGTTATCTGCAAGAGATCTACACAGTATGGAATGCTTAAAAGATGTTTTAGGTGTTCTTAATATACATTTAACAAATTCCACTACCATTATTTCTCCCCTCTTTCCTATTTCAGAAAGGCAACTTTTAATAGCCATGCTTACTTTCCCTAATATTTCTCCCCTCTTTGCCATTTGACAAAGCCAACTCTGCACTTGCTTGTAGAACATAAAATAATCCGTTTTCATTTCACCATATTTAAAATTTCAGGTTGCTGACCGGCATAATAAAAATTATTATATCAGGTAAGCAGAAAAAACCCATAGAAGCACATACGATAGAAGAGTCGTTTCCAAACTCCTTGGGCCACAAAGGACTGGAGGAATCACAGATACCATTAAAAAGGTCCCCAGCAGCCATGAAACAGCAAATTCCCCGGTTCTGAACCAAAAAAAAAAAACCAACATCATTTTCCACATATATAACAAAGCAATAACAAAATGCAAAATTTACAATGAATAGTTACTCTCCAAATTACAGCAAGAGTTAGTAAGTACCCGTATAACAAAATGCAGAATTCACTCAATTTTTTTGTATTACCGACTGGATTGGGTACCTAGTTTAATTTATATAAACCTTAAAGACAATTAACCATCATAATTTATAGTATTGTGAAAAATAAGATACCCATTAAAATTTATACGACCGTGTTGGCGAAGTACTCAATTTATTTTATAGGACCGTTTGAAAGAAAATACCATTTTGCTTATAAAAGTGAAGCAGTTTAGGGGACCTTATAAAACGGAACATGACCTTCCACCAAATGTGTTGCATATTGTCTCCAGCACACTCATAGATTTCCAAAATCTGAAGGAATCCCTTCAGCTAAACGGTTCTTACTTAAATTTCTATCATGAAAACCCGAAGTGTAAAGAGGAAGGATAAATGGAGAAATAAAAATGTAACTTGAAGAAACTTAAGCTCTGAGCATGAAAACTAACAGTGTACTGAGATGTTCCAAGTCACCAATCGAAGAAGGTGTAGGACCAGATATCTTGTTGTTCGAAAGGTCTCCGGAGACACACAAATGTTATAAACCGGAAGATCAAAAATAGCACTATGGCCCAACCTAATTTTTGAAAAAGGTTTGCACTTACAGGGTATCCAAATTACAGATTCAAGATAGATCAATAAGTATCAGACCTTTATAATTGTTTGATGAAAGATTCCTGCGGTGGTCGATAAACACTATAATCAGTTCAAGATTAAAGTCTTTCTAAAGAGTGTACTTACCAATTTTTAGAGTTGTTGAAGGGTTTACAGCTATATAAGATTTTACTGTTAATTTACTCAACTTCCAAGTATAACAATTCAATCGAGAAATAAAAATGAAATTCATTCAATGCAATATCGAAAACTGAGAAAATGGGCGAAACAGATGTGAATCATATGCTACCTGCATACATAAATAAGGTTTGACATTCTAAAAATCGTATGAAGCCGAACATCGATATGCTTCCCACCACCAGGTATACTGTTGGAATATCTGGTACATTTCTTGTGTAACCTCTTGTAAACATAAAACATTAGGCGAATGTAGTTGAATGAGATCACCAATTGCTTCCATCCTCTCATGCAATTCTAAGTCCCAAAAACAGACATTATAACTCGAACATTTTCATCAACTTAAAAACTTTCAGGTAATTTAATCAGCTCAAACATAAAACCTAAACCCCAAATCTCAACCAAGATAATCCCACGAGGAAAAATTTAAACAAAACCCAATAAAATGAACTTTATCATGGAGAGAAAAGGAAAACAAACCAACCCAATAAAGCTTCCTCTTCTCCAAATGATCTTGTTCCCCGAATTTCAGAGCTCTTTAGGCGAATTGCGTTCAACGAAGTACAGAATTTCCAAGATCTTTTCAGCTCCATCAGTGGAAGACACATTTGCCAAGTTGGGTTTTAGTTCATAACAACAAATTTGGAAGAAACCCGTGCCATTAACATAGATTAGGGGAAAGCGTAGATTATAGGGAAATTTAACAGAAAGGGAGAAATAAGTGTTTTTGTTTTCCTGGTACTGTCAAACCCATGATGACCTAACCTTACAGAGCACTGTACCTGACCGACTAGGAAGGGTCAACTGAGTCTTGAAGCGCACATTGTTGTTAGCTTGTTGATGAGTTCAACTATCCCTGTACCTTTCCGCAGAATAATAAATATTCATGAAGTCTGCTCTTAGTAATGGTTGAGTCTTAAAGATCAAATTTTGAACCAAAACTGAAGAAAAAAGTTAACAAATAAAGTAGATATAAGTAACGTGCAGAGATTATAGATGGGTTGAAGTTGTCTTGCTCAGATATGCACAAATCATATTTGGAGAAATAGATGGATTCCATCTATTCCCACTACTCTTAATACCCAAAATCGATCTTGTAGTGTGGTTTATATTTCTATTGATCATAACAAGACCCTCATTGACACCTGTTTCTTATAAAAAATGATAGAATAATTGCACACATACGTGGCTATTCACAATCACCATTTCACTTAAAAGATTTGTCAGTTAAAAGTGATTAGCCATGTAGGGATTTGTACTCTAGGGGCCTAGGATAAAAACCCAAGGGAAGGTTACGTTAAAAGGATAATTTGGTAAATCAAAATTTTTGTTCTACTATATAAGATCAAAAAAACCCTAGATTTTCATTTGAGTTTCAGAATGAGAGAATAAGTGAGTGTGAGAGTGGAAGTGGAGACTGGAGAGAGACCTTCCACCGGAGTTCAATAAAAATCTTGGAGATCACAAATGGAGATCATCACAGAGACGACCACACAATAGATCGCGGCACAATGATATCTCCTCTCATGGTTTTAATATTTATCATAATATATTGGTATCTCTACCTGAATCCAAGAAGGATTA
This sequence comes from Papaver atlanticum, assembly GCA_023531105.1. Classification (NCBI taxonomy): domain Eukaryota; kingdom Viridiplantae; phylum Streptophyta; class Magnoliopsida; order Ranunculales; family Papaveraceae; genus Papaver; species Papaver atlanticum. The sequence continues at coordinate 31,653,455 of JAJJMB010007708.1, read as the reverse complement.
GCTGTTGTTCCAGATTCATTGAATGCAGTTTAGAGTTTCTGTAGTCTCTTGCATTCTATGCAAATGGGAAAAAGAAATAAAGAGCTTACTTGTCTATACAGATTTAATTTTTTTGAATGCAATTTACAGATTTCTCCTTGAATTAGATCCAAAACTAGTGATCTAATTTAAGATCTTTCGGATAGATATTTGTATGTTTACGAGGGAATTGCTCTCTACTCACTGTTTACCTTAGCATGTTGAATCTGGTGATATTGTCTGTTTATTGTTGAACATTATTTATCTTTAGTATTTATTTATCCTTTCCATTTGCAAAAAAGTTCCTTGAATTAGAAGCAAAACTGCCTAAAGCTAATTAAAAGATCCATCAACACAAAGCTCATAGTTTACATTAGCGTATTATTAAATGTGGTTACATTGTAAATGATATTGTTGAAAATGATTTATTGTTTTCATAACTGAATTTATACTTCAAGTGAATTATGCAAATAGTCCCCTTCTTGATGGGATGCGATGCAATGTATTTGTCAACCGTCAAAACAACTTTACCCAATTTTATGTATATATATACTAATTAAATGATTTTTATATATTAAAATTATAGTGCTATGGTATATCAAATACATTAATTAAAAAAAACTCAATTTTATGTTGTTAGGTTAGTCCACATGTAAAAAAATTAACTATTACTAGGTGGTACGTCCGTGCTCTGCACGGGCTCAAATTGGTTGCCCCTAATAAGTTGTTTTGTAACTTTGTTAATTAGTTCATTCAATGCTTGTTCTAAAGTACCACTATAAAATAGTATCAACACCACATTGTGATCCTTCAACATGAGAAGGACAGTTGGAAATTAAGTTTAATTACCTGATTTTTCATACAATTCAATTCCAACGTAAGTAAAATAACCAAGCTAAAGAGAACAAAAAGAAGATGCTAAAGAGAACAGAAAGAAAATATTTGACTTACTAATCCCCTTCTACTATACGCTAACTATTATTTCAACCATGCACTAACTATTTAGATGGCAAGAACCACCATGTTATGTAATAATGGAAACTCCAATGCAACAACAATCACCACCCATTAGAGCTTCTAGTACAACGTAGCATCTTCTCACTCGTTGCCATGATCTGTTCGGCATAATCCATCCTCTCCCTATGCTTAGTTTCCAGCTGAAAGCAACGTTTAAAATGTGTAAACTGAAGGAAAGAGACATTCATGCGAGCATCATTCATACCCACCTCCTTACACCGAGCTTGCTTATCATTTTTCAAATATCCGTGCGTAGACTATTGCTGCTGCAGGGTGCAGACAAACATTGCTTTGCACGGGCTCAAATTGGCCAAATCTAAGTAGATAGATCTTCGCATAAATATGTCTTAGACCAATTCAAATAATTCCTTAAAAAACTGTAAAGCCACTTGAAATAATTGGCAGGTAAATATGATGGATTCTGAATTGAAGACGTTGGGAGACCGAAACATTTTAAGACTTCTGCTTGCCCGTGGAAAGCAAAAAAATATTGTAAAGCCATTTGAGGATGCTAATCATACCAATAGATGGAGCTGGTAACCGATCAACAAAAAAAAAAAAAACTGATGGATCTGGTTAGTTCTTCTTTCCATCTATTATGTTATTCTTCAGCAGGTACTTTGAAGAGACTGGAACCGTTTTCGATTGTTTGGGGCGGGCATCCCAATCTTCAGTAGTGCTAACTTATCTCCATCGTGTAATGCTGCCAATTGGTTGTCATTCTATAATTCTTTGTCTTCTTCTTCACCAGCAGAAATAATGGAAGATTACTTACCTAACCGTTTCATGGGGCGGCAAGAGACTTCAATTATGTCTGCAAAAGCTTTGTATTGTCATCTCAGAGTATCTACTAATGGAAATTATCTCAACTTGTATTCTGCAAATGAGTAAACATCATTAAGTTTCCTGAACTTGCATTAGTGAGTCATGCAATTTGTTATCACAATGGTTTTGAGAAAATATGCCCGGGTCTTATATTATTAGGACTGATCACCCTAAGTGAACATAAAACAACAAATTTAATGTGTTCAATTTACGAAACGTAATTCATACAAACCATACACAGGTGGAAATGGAGTTAACAACATTACATAACACAATAAGTGGAAAATGCGTATTCACAGTAATAGCAGCGATTCTAGCATTTGCGTTTGTATATACGGCTAGAATGGCTAAAGTAAGTCTGGTCCTAATACATGCATGCTAAATGTGCAAGTAAATATAAGCCATTGCACATACCAAAGGACAATAAATATATCATTCAAAATTTCCTTCAAAGAAGATAATGTTCTCATACGCCAGTATGAGATATACATTAAAGTTGTCAACAAAGTTGAAAAGCGTAATGTGACAATGAAATAAATTGCTGCAAAATAAATAAGCTAAGATCAGAACTTAGATACTAAATATGTTCTACGGGAAGGAAGTCATGTCTTCCAAAAGCCTATGCAGTATCTCCTTTATCTCACCTAAAGAAGACTGCAGTTGTATTTCCGAATGTTGACTGTATGATTATTTAAGCAGCTAAATTATATATAGAAGTTGAACACACCCAAGTTTTGCTTAACAAATTACCAAGGCTCTTCTCTGTATAGGGAATATTTCGGAAGGAACAACATATAAGGAAAAGTTATCAAATGAGTATTTAAATATTCATTTATGAGTATTTGGAGGGATGACATCAAGATAAAGGCACCAGATTCTTGATTTTTATGATAAATGGAAATAACCAAATAGCTTTAGAATGGTCAAGCATACCATATACCCACGTGTAGGATTAGTATGAAAGTGTTTGATTCATGTACCTGGTTACAATGCTAGTCAGCTGAATGTAATTGGGCTCGTTTGTTGGTTTGGCAAGAGTTTGAGACTATGAGATGCAGGGGTCTGTCGTCCAATATCTGTGTCAAGATCCCTGGTGTCCTACAAAAATAAATCAACATAACAAACACAAATCAAAAAAGAAGAATATGGTTAGGATTTAGCCAGGGGAATCTTTGGATGATTGGAGAAGTGATCAAATCAAGGAACCCCTATGCATCTGATGGGACAAAGATTTTTAGAGCAAGGAAAAAAAGAAGAAAGAGGAGAATAGATGTGAAATAGAGGTAAATATACAGGAAAACATAACATATCTAAAATACGTATGTCATTATTACCTGAAACATAACATGAGCATCAATAGAACATGAAATAGAAAAAAAAATAAAAAAATTTAGGGTTCATTGATTTATATAAACAAAGACACAGAAAGTTTGATGGTAATTTTTTTTTGTTGTTATCAACAGAAAATAAGATTGATCTTACGCATAGAGAACTGTAAACTATACCAATTTACAGTTGATAAATTTATGTTGTTATCAACAAAAAAACAAACAGTACCTGCAAAATAAAACAAAGGGTTAGGGTTTTCTGATTAAGAAAAAGGGGTTAGGGTTTATCAATAGAGAACGGGCTTTGGTTATTTACCGGTTTCAACATAAATTGTACCTGTAAAAACAAAAGAAACCCAATAATTAGACAGAAATCAACGATGAACATCAGAACGGAGAGAGAAGATTATTGTGGAGAAGGAGGAGATCAGTGATTAGTGTTTGTTGGAGTCTCGGGGGATACCAAGTTTGTGGTGTGTAAAAACTGGAATACGGTGGTAAGATTTGTGGTGTGAAAAAACTGGAATATGGTGGTGTTCCCGGTGGAAATATTAGTGGTATGAAAAAACTGGAGATTTCTATTGGCTGAAATATACTATGGTGGGGCCAGAAGCACTAGGAAGAGAGCTTTGTTCAGCTTTTAACCACAACAGAGGAAATTCACCTGAAATCATATTATTAATTAATAAGAATAATTAGTCAGGGTTGAGTCTTAAAGATGTGACTCTTCGCCGACCAAGCTTGCATCTTTTTTCAAAACGAGAAAAAGAAAAATAGGAATTCACGTGTTAGACATCCAGAAATGATCAATGACCCGAAAATTTTCTCCCCAAAATTCTCTAGCAACACACAAAGTAGTGGGACTGTGTATCGGGAGAATACATCGGTCAGTCTAGCATCTCCCTCTCGCATCTATCACCAGTTCACCGAAAAGAAAAACGTGTTGCACATCGGTGACAACTCCCAAAGGCGGGAAAAACGAGGAAATTCCGCCCCTGCATCCCTCCGTACGAATCAGTTAGAGGACATTTACGTCCTATTGAAAAAAATTGAAAAAGAATCCAATCAAAACCCTTATGTCTTTTCTTCTACAAACAAAGAGAAAGAAGAAAAGGAAAATTAGAGAGAAAGAAGAGATGTTAAATCTCACGAAGAAATGGAGTTTGATTTTCTTTGCTGCATCTCTAACCCTATCATCATCATCATCATCATCAACACCATCATCATCATTTTGGTCTAATTCATTGATTGGAGACCAAACATTCACTTTATCTGCTAATCAATCTCTTGAATTCGATTTCTATTGCAATTCATGTCCAGATGCTGAGAGGATTATTAGATCTACTCTTCTTCAACTCTTCAGGAATCAATCTACTGTTGCTCCTGCACTTGTTTGATTACTCTTCCATGATTGCTTCATTGGGGTAAGATTCTTAACTAACTATGCTTTTGATTTTGACTTGGATTTTAGGGTAATTTTTATTTTGATGTATTTCTGATTTTGGTTTTGTTGTTTTTGATTTTAGTGTAATTTTGATTTCATTTTGTTTTTTGATTTACTGTAATTCTGATCTTTGATTTGTTGTTGTTTCAAGGGATGTGATGCATCTGTGCTGTTGAACTCAACTAATGGAGTAGAAGCTGAGAAAGATGTAATACCCAATCAATCGTTGAAAGGATTTGATGTAGTTGACAAGATTAAATCCAGAGTGGAATCGGTTTGTCCTGGTGTTGTTTCTTGCTCTGATATTCTCGTTCTTGCTGCAAGAGATAGTGTTGTTCTGGTAATTCCTTCTTCACTATTTCTCCACTTTCTTCAGTTTTGGGTTTCATTTTGGTTTCATTTTCTTCAATTCTGGGTTTCATTTTCTTCAATTTTGAGTTCGATTTTGGTTTCATTTTCTCCAATTTTGGGTTTGGTTTTGGTTTCATCTTCTTGGGTTTTGAGTTTGGTTTTGGTTTCATTTTCTTGAGTTTTGAGGGTTTTTGTGGATTGTTGGAATACAGGGTGGTGGACCTTTCTATCCAGTTCCTACAGGAAGGAGAGATAGTCTTGTATCTTACCCACAAATTGCTCTAATGGAGCTTCCAGCACCAACTGATGATCTTTCCGTCATCCTCTCAAAGTTTCTCCTTAGAAACTTCAACGAACAAGAAACAGTTAGTCTATTGGGTAAATTCACTAAACCCTAATTGACAATCTTCCTCTTATAATTGTATTTCTTGAATTTCAGCTGGAGTTTGTTTATGCTTGCATAATGTTAAGTTTGTAGTTCTGAATGCAATTTGTGTACTGGGTTCCACTTGGGATTTGTTAATTCAGTGTTGATGATTCTTTTTCATGTTTGGTTAGTTTTCAAGATTATGAGATTTGGTTCTAACTAGGGTATTTGACTAGCTTTTGGCCTTGTTGTTCTACTTCTGTAGTAAGTTTTTTCCGAATAATGTTTTAGTTTGTAATTCTGAATGAAATTTGTGCATGGGTTTCACTAGAAAAAGTAATCCAGTTCTTAATGTGTCAACCACAATACTGGTTTTCTTGTCCTAGTGATTAATGTTTAGTTTGTAATTCTGAATGGAATTTGTGTATGGGGTTTCACTTGACAAAGTAATCCAGTTCTTTATGTGTCATCCAACAAATGCTGGTTTTATGAATGTTAATTTGATGAAATGAATGAGAAACTGAATGTTTGCTTATTCTCATACAGGTGCTCACGGCATTGGTGCAGTTCACTGCAATTTCCTCACGGATCGAATATCAAATTTCTCTGGTACTGGCCAAGCTGACCCCAGTATAGAACGTGAGTTCAATAACACCATGATAATCAGGTGTAATAACAACTCAGCATTCATTGATCTGGAAAAAGATGGAGCCCTGGAGACAGGATTTGGAAAGCATTACTACCAGAGCCTGATCCAAAACAAAAGTGTCCTTAGGTATGATCAGCAAATGATGAGTGAGGAAAGAACTGCAACCTGGGTAAGAGCATACGCGTCAAACAATTTCTTGTTTATAAAGGATTTCTCCAATGCAATGATAAAGCTTTCAAACAATGCAGTACTCACATGACCGTTAATGGGTCAGATTCGAGTCAATTGTTCCTCCACATTGTGATCACAGATGGTGCATTAGAGGAGGGTAACCAGAACTACAATAATTTTGTTGCTTGTATTCAGTCTGAAGTTGTTTGACCAGATTGGGGTGGCTTGTCTTGTTTTTAGTTTTTTCCTTGGGTTTTAGATATATGCATATTATTCTGTCTCTCAAACCTATATATTGAGAAGTAATGAAACTGATCCATTTCATGTTTTGTATGATTGTTTAGTTTGTTCTGCGAAATCTGTAATGTATCTGGTTATATATTTCCGTCTGTATGGAATTGAAGAATTTCCTCCAGTTTGTTGGGGGCTCCATTCAACTTGCTGGTTGATAGACAGCAACAAATACTAGGCCTCCCGTCAATGCACTAGATTTTGTGCTGCAAATGCAATACCAGATGCGACGAAACCCTACACCGAGTGTTCAGCCAACTACCAAGGACTTGATGCCGATAAGCCCAACAATTATTAGACACATTGAATTATTTTGAGAAAGCTATCGGAACTGGAGTTTTCTAGCTTTAGAAAGCAAATTAAGAAGACATGGAATAAACCACATCTGATTCTACTGAAGTTTCAAAAAGCAAAATAACATTGAGACGCTTGATCAGTATCGCTTCGAGGCCTAAATTCACATAGCATTATATTTACGCACATTTTAAAGTCGATCCACTTTGAATGCTCTACTCAGAGGCTAAAATTTTAAAGAAACACTAATTTTGAGTATCTGATCTGATCCAAACCCAAGCTCCCTTACAGATTTTGGTATCCTGGTGGGCAAAAACTTGTCTAGATTAAAGATGTTCACCACCTGGTCCGGCTCCAGTAGTTATGATCTTGATGCTGACTAACCCACCTTGTTAACGGATGACATGGCAGCGCTAATTAGTTCAACCGCGGCCGTCTTGCTTTATAAAAACTCCCTCCATTTCTGGAAAAGAGTTGCTCTCCCCAGTAGAGTAGACAACCTACTACCAGGGGGAATGCAACAAGCGAAGGGAGACCTGTAAGCATTATAACATAATAACAGCAAGGAATTAGAGCGTCTCGGGCAGGATGGAGAACACGATCTAATGAACATTTGGGAGCCAATAGATATATGGAATATTAGTTCTCAAGAATTAATATTCATCACTGTTGAAATTAGAGGTAGAGAATAAAAAATTGAATCTCATCATTCTTCGTTCAAAATCGACTGAAAATGTATACCTTTTTTTATTGGATAGATGCATACAAGTTTAGGCGCTGTTATTGGCTAGGCGTGAAACTGGTGTTGTAGCTTTTCTTGATTTATAAACAATGTGTACATGGGGATTATTAATGTAATTTTGAATAGTGGTAGTAATAGGGTTGTCGTTCACTCGGATTCGTAGAGATTAAAGTTTTTAAAAATACTAAATAAATATATACAAAGACTATTAACAATGGGCGAGAGGTACTGGGACTAAGGATTTAGCCAATCTTTATAACATAAGGTTCACTTATTTATTCTCAACAATTTTAGCTCAAGAAATATAAACATGGACTCTATTTTTGCCAAGGTAGATTCTCAAAACATTGATTGTAAATGTTAAGCATGGGACATCAAATCACCTAAGCTAAGCATGACCCATCTAATAAAATGACAACCAATTTAATCAAATCATATTTTAATTAATTTTAATGCAAAAGTCATAAAAAGAATAAAAATAAATTTACCAATGTATGAAGTTCGGCCTCCTCCGTCGTCCCAGTGTTGGGGTTTAACTCATCATGTCGAAAACACACTCAAAATATATATTCATGGCTCAAAAAGTGTTTACAAGAAGAGAAAATAATGAAACAGGAAATCTACAACAGCACAGGTGCGTTACAGACCGACTGTTTCAACTCTCAACTGTTATGATGAAGATAATCGTTACAAATCTGAAAATAAATGTTGTTGAAGAGGATGAAGAAACTGTTACAATGAAGAAAAATGTTGCAAACCAGTTGAAGAAACTGTTACAACAAAGATAAATGTTGCAAACTAGTTGAAGAAACTGTTACAACCAGTTGAAGAAACCGTCGTTGTTTTCCTGTTCTTCACGAACAGCAGCAGCAGCAACAACAGAGTTCTGAAAACTCTTGATTCACGCCTCCTGAGCTCTCCTCTCGACCCCAAACTCTCTACCCCCCTTCTATGTGATCCTAGGAACCTATTTATACATAATTGCGACATTGAATCTCCTCCATTAACTACAAATAATCTTCTTTTACTCGGGTATATTTTTTTCCATTTTTTTCATTGATTTTGATTTTCACGCATCTGCAGCTGTATTTATTTCCTTCTATACCTTCTTCACGCTCTATAATATCGATTAAATCTTCCAAGCACGTGCAGTACACGTTTAAATTTCTCACAACTCATGCAAGCTCATGTTTTTCCTCCAACTCCCTGTTTGGATTAAACCAAGTTATCCAGCCAAATTTGATCGATAAAATCACCCATAATAGCTTTCTATAGTCATATCACGTCTACCCACTAAGTTTCAGGGATTGAATCTCACTAAATCACGTCCAAATATCCGATTGAAATCCTGTTGTTAATGAAAATATTTTCCCGCCAAAATTCATTTTTTGAATTTGAGAAGAACATGTCCTCCCCCTAATCCTGCACGGGCGTCCCTTTAGCACTTGTCTTATGGGGTGCAAATAGTAATTTTTGGGCGTAGATAGTAATTTTTTCGGGGTTCCCCCGACACATTTCTGGGGTGCTTCCGGTGCATTTTGGGGTTCCTTTAGTACTCTATCCTGGGGTGTAAAACACCACTTTTCGAGCCAATTTTGCCGCAAGAGCTTATTTCTCTAAAAATACCTACAAAGACATAAAATAACAAAATAAATACAAAATCGAACACTAACAATATATACAATTGAGACATATTAGACACAATAATGCGTCTATCAATTATCATCTAACTTGAATCTGAATCGTCGTATGCAAGTGAGTCAAATTGGTACGCATACCTAGAATCTAGAGTTTGTATGGATATTTTCAGCCAATTCTTTCACCAAAGTCAAAAGGTGTAGAAGCCAAACAACTTGTATTAGTTGGACCTTGACAGAATGATGCATGATGGTTCAATTTAAGCCATGTCATGGGGTCTGCAACTGCACACTGCCAAACTATCTCGTACGAGTTTTGGATGCAAACTGAGACACATGATCATCTTTTAGGCCTAAATTCACACATAATGATTAAGGCACTTTCGTCTCAAAGGCTAAAAACTTTCAATAGACACTAATTTTGAAAATCTGATCCGAATCCAAGTTCCCTTACAGATTTCCTAGTGGGAAACCTTTCTTTTAGCGCTGACTGATGCCACCTTGTTAACGGATGGAACCGCCACCTTTCCTTCTTTATTTCCGACTACAACTTGAACCTGTTTTAGAGTACAACAAGTATTAACACGCGGTTTCTGATATTAATCTCCTCTTCTTGGTAGAACTGGAATTATGAATCCGTTTAGAATATAGCAAATCATCCCAAAACCAAGCTCTATATATACCTCATTCCCTTATGCTTATTCTTCACACACAATCTCATCTCTTTTCTCCTCTCTCGAACTTACTCTTTGATTAACTTTTTTTTCTTCCATCGTCATGGCTTTCAAAATCAATATCTTGCTTTCCTTGGTACTTGTGTTTGCTGTCCCTTTGATTGTTAATGTTTTTATTTGGAATGTTGGTGATGCTGCTGGATGGTCTAGTCAGACTCCATATGATTACACTTATTGGTCCATGGGAATATCTTTTCTGGTTGGTGACGACAGTCTCCGTTTCGTCTATGATAGTAACACTACTAATGTCTTAGAAGTTACTTCTACTAATTATATGTCATGTAACACAACTTCTCCGCTTGCTGCCTACAACACCGGAAACGACACGATTCCGATAACAAAAGAAGGCTATCAGTATTTCATCAGTGGTAATTCTGTTGAATGCAATAACGGTTTGAAGGTTGGTATTTGGGCTTCAAATTCATCATATGTTAGGTTTTGGCGGTACGACCCAGCCTTTGGCCCCGATGGATATATCAACGTACCTGATTTTGATTGAACTACATCCGCTACCGGAGGAGCAAGCACGACTCGAGCTACATCATCTAGTTCCACTTAGGTTATGTTTTATTTATTTATTTAGTTTTGTGATTGCTTAGTTTATGTTTTTATTTTTGTGATTGCTTAATTTATGTTTCATTAAGAGATTTTTAAGGATAATTTGATTGAATTTACATTTAATGAAATATGTTCACCAATTTTATAAGTTTTGATAATTCATGATTCGTATATTTTATTGTTCACGCATATATTATCTTTTTGTTGATCGGTTACACACATATATTATCTGTGTGTCACAGTGTAAAGCGTTGTGTAATATTCCCCTCACATAAATGCTTTCTCGGCGACAAAAGCAATTCATCTTGTCAAGCGTTTTACCAAACGCCCCGCATGCAATTTGGTTGCAGGAGATACCATATTGCTGTTGATTTCTAACCCATTCCAATCTTCTTCCCTGCATCAATTTTAATATTCAATAACAACCCTTGACAAACGCTCCCTAACAAAAACTAAAAAAAAACTTGACAAATCGAGCCATTAATTCCATCACAGGATCAACAATTTCTTGCAGCAATATCGGCCAAAAAACTGAACCTAAACCTTGACAATTTCAGCACAACACCATTTCCCCATCGAAACAACAATTGATAGTAGCAACAGTTCTTGCTGATTTCTCCTTTCTCAAATCAACAGCAATACCATCTCTTCTTCCATATTCTCTTCACTCGACCAACCGAAGCTACATCATCTTCTTAATTGTTCAAGGTTGAAATAGCACCTATTGGGACAACGTAATACTCAAGGAATGTTCCGTACAAGTTCTAGAACTATGTTTCCAGAACTCTGTTATTCATAGGAATTCTTATATCATAGGAAACTCCGTAAAATAGGAAATACTTGTAACACAAGTAGTTTTAGAACTCTAAGAAGTTGTAAACATATAAATAGATAGCTCTCATGTATACTTGTATTCATTCATTAAGGAATCGATTATTCATTCAAACCTAATTGCTTTATCTTCTCTTCTAACCCTAACCTATATCTTAACTGGGTATCATCCTGGTTTTGATCATTCATGTCTTCAGCAGCCTCTTCTGTTTCTACAGTATCAACTATTATCAACTCCTCTCAATCAATGATGGCTTCATCTGTCTTTTCTCAACCTCATCACATTATCACTGTCAAACTTGATGAAACAAACAACTCTCTATAGCGTGCTCAATTCTTACCCTATCTTCAAGGCTATGATCTTGATGGTGAAAAACCTTGTCCTGCAGCTACTCTTGAAGATGAAACTCCTAATCCAGAGTTTTCTCCATGGGTAAAACAAGATAAAATTCTTCTTGGTTGGATTTTCTCCTCTCTTACTCCTGCTGTTCTTCGTCAAATTCATCGTCTCAAAACTTCAAAGGATGTTTGTTCGTTTCTTGAATCTCTTTTTTCCTCCAAATCTGATGCTCATATTCACCATCTTCAGTGTGAACTTCGTTCCTTGAAAAAGGGATCTCTCACTATGAGAGCATATATTGATCGCGCTCGTGATATTGTTGATAGTCTTGCTGCTGCTTAAACTACTGTCACCAATACTAAACTACGTCATTGTATTCTTGCTAGATTGGATTTTTCGTATGATGCTATAGTTACTTCCCTTACTACCTCTATGGGTACCATGAAACTTGAAGATTTCATCACATATATTCTTACTTTTGAGTTAAGAATGGATCAACAGAACAAATCTCTCAATTCTCAACCTATTGCTGCTGCTTCATCACGATCTCCTTCTTCTTCAAACAATGGTATTTTACCAAAACCTAATAATGGTAATTTACAATTTTCTAATCAACAATCCATGCCTTTTAAATTATGTGACAAACCTGGTCACCTTGCTCATCTTTGTTGGAAACGTTTTGATCGTAAGTTACATCTCAATAATACGTTGTTTGCTCCTCAAATCTCTCATAATTTGTTATCAGTTTCACGTCTTACCACTGATAATGACGTATTGTTTGAGTTTCACCCTAATTTTTGTCTTGTGAAGGATCGATGTACGGGGAAGGTACTTTTGCACGGAAATAGGATTGGTGGTCTATGTTATTGATAGTTCAATAAGCTCTTCAACAACTCTTGTAGGTGAACGTACTAGTTAACAAAATTGGCACTCTAGGTTAGGCCATCCCATGATGCGAACTGTGCGTCATTTTATCTCTAAACTTTCTCTTCCTGTCTCTAGCAAAACTATAAGCTTCTGTTCTTCCTGTCATGAACATCGAAGTCATTAGTTGCCTTTTTATTCTAATAATACTATTTATTTGAATCCCCTTGATTTAATTGTCTCTGATGTTTGGGGTCCTTCTCACTTTATATCTAATGAAGGTTATCGATATTATATCATCGTTACTGATGCACATTCTCGTTTTACTTGGATGTTTCCCTTAACTCATAAGTCAGATGTCTATTCTATCTTTCTTGTTTTTGAAAAACATGTTGAAAATCTCTTCAATAGAAAGATAAAAAAAATTCAGTCAGATAATGCAGCTGAATATCGTAAACTTACTCCCTATCTCCAACAACATGGATTTTTTCATCAATTTTCTTGTCCACATACATCTGAACAGAATGGACTAGTTGAACGTAGGCATCGTCACATTCGTGAAACATGTCAAACTCTTTTGTTAATGGCCTCTGTACCATCTTATTATTGGTATGATGCTTTCTTTACAGCTTGTTTTTTGATGAATAGAGTTCCTTCATCTTCTCTTGCCAAAACATCTCCATATGAAGCTTTGTTTGGTTCATCACTTGATTACACATCTTTTCGTTTTTTTGGATGTCTTTGTTTTCCTCATCTTCGTTCTTATAGAACTTATAAAATGGAACCATCATCTTCTCCTTGTGTTTTTATTGGGTATAGCCCACAACATAAAGGATACAAATGTCTTCATATACCAACTGGTCGTATCTACATAAGCAGGCATGTAGTATTTGATGAGACTACTTTTTCTTTTGCAACGTTAAAAGAACCATCTATGGCATTCACTACTTCTGATCAGGTATTATTTCCTTTGCACATTATTTCTTCTATTCCAGTGTCTATTAGTTCAAATCAATCCTTACCGACTAATACTTTAGACATGGAAGTACATTATGTGCATTCTCCATTACAACAAGAGCAACTATCTGAAGATCATACTTCTCAGTCTACTTCTGTTGATATGTCATCTGAACCTACTTCTGCAGCAGTATCTTCAGACTTACTTTCATCATCTCATGTTCAAGAAAATAATCAATCTTAGGGAGATTCAACATTGTCAACAAATTATGGTTTTCATTCCACTAATGCTCAAGGAATTAAGTCTCACCCCATGGTTACTCGATCCAAAGATGGAATCTTTAAGCCCAATACTTATAAGTATACTCTTATCAGTGATTTTCTTCTTAAACCAACATGTTATTCTCAAGCTCAAGCTGATCCTAAATGGCGTCAAGCATCTGATGATGAGTATAATGCTTTACTCAAAAATGGTACGTGGATATTAGTACCTTATCATCCTTCCATGAATCTTGTTGGTTGTAAATGGGTGTATCGAATTAAATGCAAATCTAATGGTGAGATTGAACGATTCAAAGCTCGTCTTGTAGCTAGAGTATATAATCAACGAGAAGGTGTTGATTATAGTGAAACTTATAGTCCAGTTGTGAAACCATGCACTATCCGTATCATTCTTACTCTAGCATTATCACATAATTGGCCTATTCATCAACTGGATGTTCAGAATGAATTTTTACATGGTAATCTTGAGGAGGAAGTATACATGAAACAACCACCAGGATAAAATAATCCTAATTTCCCAACCTATGTCTGTAAACTTCAAAAATCACTTTACGGACTTAAACAAGCACCACGTGCCTGGTATCACAGACTCTGTGCTTTTTTGCTCCAACTTGGGTTTACTGCTTCTAAATGTGATTCTTCACTATTTATTCGACGTGATAATACTGGAATTGTCTTCTTATTGGTTTACGTTGATGATATCATCCTCACTGGTTCAAATACTGCAAGCTTGGATTTTATTCGTACATCTCTACACAGAGAATTTGCTATTAAAGATCTGGGATCTTTGTCTTACTTCCTTTAAATTGAAGCAACTCGCAATTTTTCTGTCTTATTTCTTACACAGAAAAGGTATACTCATGATCTTCTTATTCGAGCAAAACTGGATGGTGTTAAACCAATTCAAACACCAATGAGTACTACAGGAGATATGTCATCTGGTCATAGTACGTTATTAACAGATGCTACAGAATACAGAAGTATTATAGGAGCATTACAATACTTAACATTCACTTGTCCTGACTTGGCTTATGTTGTGAATAAAGCTTGCCAATTCATGCATGCACCAACTGAATTTCATTGGGCATTGGTTAAACAAATATTACGTTATCTTAAACATACATATACTTATGGAATTCTTCTTAAGACAGCAGATAATCTCCAGTTATCATTCAATGCCTACACTGACTCAGATTGGGCAGGTTCTTCAGAAGATCGTCGTTCTACCAGTGGATACTGTATCTATCTAGGTGGTAATATTATTTCTTGGAGTGCTCGTGAACATAAAATAGTGTATCGATCTAGCACGAAAGCTGAGTATCGGGGTCTTGCAATTGCCACTGCTGAAATTATGTGGATTCAATCTCTTCTTAAAGAACTACATATTTCTACACAATCTCCACCTATTCTATGGTGTGACAATCTTGGTGCAACCTATCTTGCTGTCAATCCAGTTTTCCATGCTCAGACAAAGCATATAGAAATAGATTATCATTTTGTTCGTGATCAAGTTTCTTCTAAACTACTTGATGTTCGATTCATATCATCTAAAGATCAGATAACAGATATATTTACCAAACCACTTTCTAAAGATCGTTTCAATTTACTAAGATTCAAGCTCACAGTTCAAGATGACCTGTTACGCTTGCGGGAGGGGGTATTGGTACAACGTAATACTCAAGGAATGTTCCGTATGTTTCTAGAACTTTGGTATTCATAGGAATTCTTGTATCTTGGGAAACTCTGTAAAATAGGCAATACTTGTAACACAAGTAGTTTTAGAACTCTAAGAAGTTGTAAACATATAAATAGATAGCTCTCATGTATACTTGTATTCATTCATTAAGGAATCGATTATTCATTCAAACCTAATTGCTTTATCTTCTCTTCTAACCCTAACCTATATCTTAATTGCACCACCATTCCTTCTTCTTATACACGATTGACCAACCCTTTGCAGCAGACTTAATTGCTCAACAACGACCACCATTTCTTCTTTGTCTCCAAAATTCAATTCAAAACTCCACTGCAGTTGTTACTTCAATCTCAAGCAAAACATTCCTTCTACTCTTGACAGCGATCACCAGAACTCCTCCCTGTCCTAACATTCATCTAAACCTAGAAATCCAGTGAATTTTCTGAATCTAATTTCCTCACCAGCTCCAGATCTCAGTTCAAGAAACTCCACCGAATTCCCCAAAACAGGAATCGATTCGAGTTCTAGGCAATACCCATCCTTCATAATCCCAGAAGAACTCAGCCATCAAACCCATCTTATGAGATATCGAAATTCATCTCAATCAATCACAATCTCCTTTCATCCATCAGCAGTCTCCATTAACGACAACAAGCAAGTTCTTCTTCTGATTTTGAAAAATTCATTCTTCTCCATATGAGCAGTAGACCATTTGTTTTGAATGAGAAATCTCGACCTAGTTTAGGTTATGAAATTTAGTGTCTGACATAAACACTTATATTATCATTAGAATTAGTAGGTTTGAAAACAAAACCTGTTTCAAGTCTTAACCCAAACATAAGATTAAATAAATGATTCGAAAAAAAGAGAGAAAAAAAATATATTACTAAATCAACCTAGTACAAAAAAAAAAACACAGCCAAAAATTGTTCTTCTAAATCAACCTAGTATCAACCTAGTACCAGAAAAAAGATTAAATACTTCCATGAGAGCATATATAAAATCTCGTATTCCTTCCCTGGATTTAACCTCGTTAAATACTTATTCAGTTTGGAGTGTGTATGTCGATCTTTGTAATTATTTGAATATTATTGGTAGTTGTGCAATTGCTTCCACGCGTTTTAGCGCAACACATCAAACAAGAACTTCATTCGCACAAATTGATAATATCTCAAGTTCAGACTATCGGTTCAATCTTCTAAGATCGATTTAAGTAACTCCGAGAAACTCTTTTTACTATTGTGAGAAACTGAGTTTGTCCATCCACGTGAACCAGCAATTTGTTTATTTTCCATTTCTCGCTGTCCTTGGTCTAGTTTCTTGTACTTGTACTCTTCAGTAGTTCAGTACAAGCAAGAAAAATTAGAATTTAAACAAAAACTCTTTTAAGTGTTGAGGATCCAATCTTCCGCATGTGGTAGTCCCACCGTAAACTCGGTGTTCGTTTTGTAATAGATAACATTGATGTCAAATATTAGGTGGTTCATTTGATGTACCCATGAGTTCAAATTGATTTTTGTTGGGCCATATAAAAATCAGTTTATAATTAAAAAGTTTGGGAAAAAAACAAAAAAAGTGAATATATGTACTAAAAATACAAATTAACAATGAGTATTTGGTCAATGTTTCATCTCATTTACGTATTACGAAAAATTTATGCGCGCTTTATAATCTCCAATGCTATAGTTCTTGTTATCAATTCAATCAATCTATGTTCATATGTGACTATTCTCAACAGACTTCTCATGAAGAGATATGGAAATGACGACCCTATAAAATAAAAACTTAAGTTAAGTAATTCTCGTATCACTTATGGGTTACCCACTACCATTTGTAGAAACTTCTTGAAATGGATAACATACTAGCTAATTTGACGGGAAAATTGGAAAATGCTAGATTTAAGGAAAATAATCAGGGATATAAAAAAAAAATGAATGATTTGAGAAGGGCGATCGCCGGTTAAAATTTCTTGACGTGGCCAGGTACTAAAAACTTAGAAAACTTAGGAAGTAATTACGAGAGATTCCCGAAATCTTGGGGTGGCCATGGATACCCCCGAGGTGTACGTGCTCCGCACTTTAAACACTCATTTGCAAAATTAGGATACAAACTATATTATGATACAAGTGAAATTAGCATTTTGTGTAATTAAACGTCGACGGTAAATTTCAGGTAATGGAGAGAATAAAATTCGGTGACAGACAGTGTTCCAAATAAAAGGGAAAATAAAGAAAAAGAGAGGATTCCAAGTGTGTAAAAAGTAAAATATGAATGACTAGTTGTGAATAAACTAGGGCTATCAACTAGTCTGGTGTCTTTCGGATGCTACAGTAAATAATCTGAAAACATATTGTATCCATCAGTTTTTTTCTTTTTAAATCAAATTCGTTAATAAAATTTCTTATCTTTTTCAGGTAGTCGGTTACCTGAATCAATCGGTTCTAGTCGTTAATGAACCCCATATATATGCCAAATTTCCTTTCAGTCTCGAAATCTTTGTATCATGTATTATGGCTTTGTAACATTTTTACCTTATACATTTCAAGTTTCTCTCATGATTTCTCATGTCCACATAATTTGTGTTGTATCTTAGTCATTTCATCTCTATGCTTTCTTTTACTCGTAAAAAATCTAGGCCAAAATGTAAATGGTTCGATGTGGTTGCCAAAGAAAAACCTCTTACATGGTTGCACACTTTGCGCTCAATCACTATCCTCTAACTTTGGCTCAAATGTTTCTTACACTAAACGTAAGTATAGACAAGAAAGTACATATCTACAGAGTACAAGATGTTTATAGTTATCCAATTTATATCTCCAGATAAATTTTCTATAAAGTAACATTATTCTTACAATTTGCTTCTTTCAAATTAAAATCCATACATGTATACGACAATGAGATCTAAAAAAATTCCTAAATGAGATACTAGAGAAAACCAAATATTAGGACTATTCTTACCCAATACTCATTTATCAATCAAATTTGATAGACGTTGTAGGATGTTGGGAATGATGATAAATGTTGCAACAAAATAAATTTGAATGAAATAGACGTTTTGTTCTTTTCTAATTTAACCTCTCTCCTTGTCAATCTTCTCTCCCTTCTCTCCACAACCGTTTTTTCCAAACAACCAAAAAAAAAAGGATTGTTGAGATTGGGACAGGACAGTTTGATAATCCTACGTGCCATTTCCCAACTAAGGAATTCTATACCAAGAGAGATAAAAAATAATATTATAATGACATGTAAGTCCTTTTTGTGTCCTGGAAAACAAAAGTATTATCGCTTATATGAGCGAATATGTGATATCGGGGCAATCATCCATAAGTCAGATAAATATTATGTAATCGTAACTTCTATAAGAAGAGCCATAGGTGTCTTATGTTATTTATCTCTCCAATGTGTGCAGTGGAAGAAGAACATCACTAGTTTTTTTTTCCAAAATGGAGAAAGCTTCAAGGTGGTCGGATGCATTGCAACGATGCAGTAATGGTAATATTCATACCTAGTGATGTCTTCTGTTATTAGAAGAACAACACTAGTTATTTTTTCCCAACTGGAGCAATCTACAAGGTGGTCGGATGCATTGCAGCGATACAGTAATGAGAATTAAGGTAATATCCGTGAATGTCTGAACTTCTTAGTTTCTGGCGCTCACTAAGGTGTGATAATGCCACCTGATCTATCATGTCAAAGGCATTCCCTCTTTGGGTTTGAATTCCTTGCATAATCCACTCTCGCAAAGGAGAGCTAAGTACATGCCTTAACATCTATCCAAGTTACATACCACATGTCTAACAGATGGTATGCTTCCATGGTTCAAGGTTAAGTCACGTGTCCTAAAAATATAAGAGCAAGAGATGTCTTCTAACAAAGGCCAAGCCTTAAGAGGTAAAAAATGCAACCGTAGAGGTAAAAAATGCAAAACACCAAAGTTGCATTATACTCCCTCCGTCCCTCAATAAATAACCTAGCTCAAGTTTGTACAAATTTAAAACATTTTAAAACACTTAGGTAACGTACACATGTCTAATAATAATCAATTAAAATGATGTTTTCGTGAATAACCTTATTTAATGATATAGGTCATCTATTAATGGAACAAAATTTAGAAATCAATGGTTCATCCATTTAGGGACTCGGGAGTATTATTTAGATTTATAGATAAAAAAAGAAGAAGTTGAAAAATCCTCCACTGGACGACGATGGGTAACAAGGACAGAGGTTGTTGTATTACTAATTCTTGCTAGTCAATCTGATCGTATACTGAGGCGATTTCAATATTAACCACAAAATGTTCACATAAATCTTAATGTGGGGATTCAAACGTGGAGCCATAAGATCATTTGCTTATACAATGTTAATAAAAATCTTAATCCCATCCAGGATCAGAAGATCATTTGCCTATACACTAACCACTGAATTACGTGATGGTTGCTGACTAAGTTACATATAATTTAATATAGTTCATTTTAAACGTAAATTCTAGAGTATAAAAAGATGAACATATCATCAAAATATTAGGTTCAAGCTCATTTTCGGTTCGACTCTAAAGAAAGATTAGTTCAATCTTGTATGGATAGTGTACATATAAGATTGTGCAGGGATCCTCTCTCAAGATACATTATAATGCTATGTAGGTTCATTTTGTTAATTTAATGAATGTTGAATTTTCAGTGCCGAACTCACATTAGTAAATCGAATTATACACGCACATATGCCGTTCTGAACTACTGCTGAATCACAAACTGTTCACCAGACTTTTGACCGAATTTAACTTTTACGAATTCAAATAATACTCATACATTTATCGTTCCGTACTGAATTGCTAAATCAACCTAGTATCAACATAAGTTTTAATCCATGAATTATTCAGTCCTAAACTAAACATGCTGATGATGTCGGTGATGCCTGGTGACTCTGAGACTTTCTATAACGCTCTATTTTTAAACAAATAAATTCTTGTATATATATAAGAAAAATAATTAAAAAAAAAACAGAATCTTGGTCTACTTGGTTGTCCTTAAAAAACTTATTTATCTCATGTAGATTATTTTTGATATAAGGACAATACGATTTTCTTTCATTCATTAAAATTAATTGAAAACAAAAGAATATCCTTTCGTACTGTACTTTGAAAATAAAAATCCATCCAATCCCACAGTTATCTTCTTCTGACCAACAAGAGACCATGAATATCATCATTCGAAACACTAACCAAAGTAATCCTATCAACGATATAGGTTGCGGAGACATGCCAGAAAATCTTGGATCAATATTCGTAGGATTTCCTTTGTATTTTCTACCATTAACCGAGTACTCCCTGTTCCTTTTTCTTTTCTCTGGAAATTTGACGTAAAACTAAAAATAAAGCGAGGAATACAGAAAGACATCCTAAAATTTAAAATTCCTTGCTTGGAAATTTCTTTGATCATGAGTCCCAAAAGCACGTAAGCGCGTTATGAGCACCAAACCAAAACACGTTTGCGCGTAATAATTCGTTAGAAATGCTACAAAATATTAAATAATATTTTTTATAGAATTCGTGAAATTAAACTTTTTTTCTTTCAACTATCGTTCTCCTTCAAAATACTCTACTAAGTTACTATCCTCCTCTCTGTCGAAATCCTAACTTTCTTCTGATAGTTGATAGCTATGGGTACTGAACATAAACCTAGTGATGATCACACTCAAACCAAGTCTCTTGAGGTATCCCCTCCTTTCACTTTGATTATTCTTTTGTTTTTGTTTATTTGGAGATTTTCTTAAATAATCAGTAAGTTACCAAATATAGTCGGTGGTGGTGATCCTTGATCAAGGATTCAAAAACACTCAAGCAATGCGACAAAAATATTTTCCTCTCCAGTATCTAACTCCTTTAAAATCCTAACTCATATGAACCCCCACGTTGAATGTTAAGCGCCACCCTTCGCTTAGGAAAGAGCTTAAATATTCACTAAGAAAAGTGTTTGTAGAATGGCTAAGAAAAGAGTTTGTAGAATCGCTAAGAAAAGAGTTTGGACATTTAGTTAGAGAATATTTTTTACATTAAACCTGAATAGGACACTTGGTGAGACTCTATTGGTCAAGGGATAAACAAAAAAAAAAAAAAATTGGTTACGAAACCAAAAAAAAAAAAAAGTTGTTCGAAACCCTAAAACAAAACCTCGCTTCCATTATTTGATCTAGCTCCGCCTCCACCTTCTTCTCCATCATCTACACATCTGTCTAATCCTAATCTATTCACTTCACTTCTTTTCTTCATTGATTTACCTTCAGGTATCATATCTGTCCTATATGCACGTTTAGAGAAAACTCAGCTAAACCTAAAACACTTATTATCTTTTCATATTCATCGCCTGTCCCTGTTCTCCTTCTCTCCCTTTTTCTCAAACCCTAGATAGTAACTATGAAACTGAGGTTACTGGTATTGAATCTGGTGATGAATGAAGGATATTTAAAATTCTTGAGATTTTACATATAGCTAGGGTTTTTCTTACGATCCTGATATGGATATTCAATATTCAACTAAAACCATCCTTATTTCCGTCTCTCTTCCAAAACTATTTGTACAAAAACCTAAACCTAAGTCTCCTTTCGTCTGCCGCTCTCCCTCTTTCTGTTCTCCTTCTCCAGAATCCGAATCCATGTAGAATTGATTTCTTAAATGATACAGGTATTTTTGTTTGGTTCATGGATTTGCTTTCATTGGATTGTTGGAGTTTTTGGTGTTTTTGTAATTTTTTGTGAAAGCCCTTCGATAAGATTAATGCAGTTTGTTTACTAATTTTATGAGGTATTGTTATTTTAACTGATTCTCTTTTAATCAAATTGGTTCTGTTGATTAGCGAATATTAAATTTTTATCGTCATCTTATTCAGTTTTAGGTCCATAGAGGTAAAAAATGCAGAATACCGGAGTTACATTATACCCCCAATGTCCTTCAATAGATGATGACCTAGTTCAAATGATTCTCTTTTAATTAGAAATATGGACAAAAACCTTAATGTGGGGATTCGAACCCCCAGGATCAGAAGATCATTTTCTTTTTCTTTTACATATAATTCATATCATTAGTAAGCGAACATCACTGACCACTAAACTAGGTGATGGTCGCTGACTAAGTTGAGTTTAAAATTGATGTTCATTAGTAAGTGAACATCAATTTTAAAATTTGAGTTTTAATTTTTTAATTTTATTTTATTTTTGATTCAAAGAAGAATTTTATTGATTAGGGAGGTAAGATTGGAGGAGTATCCTGCATATCTTCCTCTAACTGATTACAAATAAAAACAGGAGGTGTACCCTCCCATAAGCTTGACAGCTTATTCTTTCTAGAGTGTTTAGCTATAATGTCAGCTACATGATTGCACTCTCTTATTACATGTATTACTTTCAAAAACCTAATACTATTAAGATAAAATTTAATATCATAAATAATTGGTAGATTTTCCCAACATACTCTTGTATTGTCTCCATTGACCGCAGCAGCAACATTAGATGAATCTGTTTCTAGAATCACATATTTCAGCTGTTGACTCATTTCCCATCGCACCGCCTCCAAAACAGCTATGCATTCTGCTTCCTATGCATTCAAGTTTCCATTGCTGTAGATGCACCTTGATCCTTGATGCTTTCCTGCAAAATCCCTCATAATTAGTCCTATGCCACAATCTTTAGTTTATAATTTAAAAGAAGCATCAAAATTGATAGTAACAAAAGGTGCAATTGGGGGTTGCCAATGACTATTTATTGGCAAGGGAATTATTGGATTGGTTACTCTAGGATAAGTGTTATTAGTCTTGATAGTGTGTTCTAAACTTTGAGCTCTTCTGATGCAGGAGATTGGGTTTGGTTTCTTCTTCTCAAAAACTGTGTTGCACCTTTCTTTCCATGCTTCCCATAAAGTGCATGATATCTGTATTATCCAGTCTTCATTAGTAGGTTCATCAGTGTTAAACCAGCTAATGATCCAATCTTGGATATCATCTATTCCATTCATAGAACTCAGAGCACCTAGAACATAAATAAGGACTTCTTTTGTGAAGGAGCAGTTCATCGGGAGGTGTTCAGTTGTCTCCCAATCTTTCTGGCAAAAATGACAATAAGATACCTCTCCACCAGTATTCCTCTTAAGTATTTCACTGGTAGATACAGAATCGGTGAGGCACTTCCATATGAATAGTTTGATTTTTGCTGCAGTTTTTAGTTTCCATAGTCTTTGCCATATTCTCTTCTCTACCCCCATAATCATGCAGTGAACTGAGTTTAAGCTCCATTAGCTTGTTGTATGCAGATTTTACACTGAACAAGCCATTGTTTGTTAGAGTCCATACTAAATTATTTTCTGACTATTGAGGAATTCTGATTTGAACTATCTTGTTTGCTATCTCTGACTGAAACAAAGCATAGACTATCTTAATTTTCCAAGATTTTGTATCTAAGTCTATGAGATCAGAAACCAGATTAAAGTCTTGTATGTTGAGAGTAGTGTCAGCAGATGGTGTAATTAGATCTTCAACCCCTGTGACCCATTTATCCAACCAAATATGAATACTTATGCCATTCCCAACTTGACAAAAACTGCAATCTTTGATAAAAGCAATGGTGTTGTATAAGCTCTTCCAAGCCCAAGTGGTATTCTTCTTTTCATGTGCATGAAGAAGTGAAGTATTAGGGAAGTATTTTACTTTTAAAGCTTTTGCCCATAGTTGACTCTCCTGTTTGCATAATCTCCATGCTGATCTTGCCAATAAAGCTATGTTAAAGCTCTTTAAATCTCTGAAACCCAATCCTCCAAAATCTTTATCTCTACATAGGTTCCTCCAAGCAGTGATAACAATACCTCTTCCAGATGTTTTATTCAACCAGAATTGCCTCTGAACTCTTTCTAATTCTTCAATTGACTTATATGGCAACTTAAAAGTACTCATTTGATGAACTGGAATTGCATTGAGAACATGTTTTACCAGAGTAGTCCTTCCTGATTGATTAACTAACTTGTCATTCCATCTGTGTAACTTGTTCTTCATGTTCCTAACTAGTGAAAAAAAAGAACATGTCTTTTTTCTATTTAGAAAAAGAGGAATGCCCAGATACACTTCTTCCATACTCATGTTTTGAACTTTTAGTCTTCTTGATAGCAATCTGCAGTGTCTTGGATGTAGGTTCTTGGAGTAATAAACTGCAGATTTTTGAAGGTTGGTTTTTTGGGGATTAAATAGGGTTGGTTTTTTGGGGCTATATAGGGTCACCAAATAGTAATAGTAAACACCCCATATCCAAATATTTCTATAATGCCTAATATGACCCCCATTTGATTTGAGATAATAAACTTGATTAACATCACTAATCATGATTAGCTAATCAATTAAGACTAATTCATTTCTTTAAGTTAAGTGATGAAGATGAAAATCAAAACCAAAAAACAATCAGAGGGAAGAGAAGAAGAAGAATAAGAAGAGAAAAAAAATTGGGGAAAAATTGGAAATGAGTGATTCAAGAAAGAATTTTGATGTAGGTGAACCCGCATCTTCAAAATACGATAACATATTAATACCCATCAACAACGATCAGTTCTTTGCTGATATTTCAGAAAATCATTAAATTTTTTCTCAAACTCAACATAACCATTATGAACCTTACGATGACTTCGAAGGACCAACCCAAGAAGAAGAAGAAATCGAAGAGATCAATGCTCAAGATTACCAGGTATACCTCTATTCTAAGTCCAATTTCAGTTTTTAAGCTCAGAGTTGTAAGAAGTTTCGATTTTTTCCTTCCGAAAACCCTAGGTTTCCAGCCGCTAGGTCCAATAATGGCTTGGAACCCGTGAACTCCTAGCCGTTATTTTATTTTATGACTCATTATTGATGAACTCCCATCCGTTACCAAACAATCACAGATGGAACGATGAATATTCCCGTCCATAACTAAAATATTACGGCCAGGTTTTTTCTACGTGCATTTGAAGCATTTAATATTGTCGGCGGCGGTTAGGTTTCCTGGCCGAAAATATTAAATGCTCTTTAATTATGTCGGCGCTGGTTGGGTTACCCAGTCGTATCTTCTTTTACGGCTTGTTTTCTAGGCCGTAACCTGACTCTTCTAGTTTCTGGACAATTAACGGCCCGGAATTCCTGGACGTAAACATTTTACGGTTCGGAATATCACTTTTCGACCCAGCCGTGTACGTTATGATGGCTGGAAATTTGATTTTCTACCAAGCCGTATACTCAATGACGGCTGGATAATCCTTATTCGACCCAGCCGTATACCCAATGACGGCTGGATATTCCCTTTTCGACCCCACCATTTTTGTGTGTTAAAAAAAAAAATTGTGACAAATGATGTGACATATTTCATTTTATTATAGATTGTACAGTACATTCTGGTGGAAGACCAAGAGGTGGTTATGGAAGATCAACCCCCACCTGTGCAAGTTTCCGAGGACACAAGTGCTCACCATGAAAACAACTATGAGTGGAAAGATAAGGAAGATGCAAAGAAGTGGGCTCGATCACAAGGGATGAAAAAGATGTGCATTATAGTCCAGAATAAACAAGTTACAACCACCACCTTTCAAATGGTTTGCGAGTGTAGTGGAAAGTATGAGAGCCATTGGAAAAAGGGTAGTGAGTATAAACCTAAAACCACTAGGAAGAAAGGACGTTATAATACGAAGAAATGCGGATGCCCTTTTAAGCTTCAATTTAAATATAACAATGATAAGAAAGTGTGGTTTATGGTGAAAGTCGTCTCGGGTTATCGTAATCATCCTATTCCGGAGAGTTTGATCAACCATCCTTATTGGGCAATGCTTAACCCATTAGAAAATGAGTTAGTACACGTGTTGATTAAAAGACGCACAAGACCTATTGATATTCTTAGTGGCGTAAAGGTGTTAACCCCCAAAACTCATCCTCATTGGCAACTATCTATAATGAAAGAGAAAAATTTAGAAATGAGACATGGCAAGAGAGAGTGCTTATGCAACAATTATTGTTTTTGTTTGAGGAAGCAAAGTACTCTACCGCCTATGACACGAATGAAGAAAAGGAAGTGGAATATCTTTTCATCGCGAATCCGGAATGTGTACAATTGACAAGATGCTTTCATAAAATTCTCTTTATGGATTGCACGTATAAAACTAACAAGTACAACATGCCGATATTGAACTTTGCTGGGAAAACATCTACAAAGTCAACATTTACCGTTGCATTTTGTTTCTTGAAAGACGAGACGAAGGAAAGTTATATGTGGGCATTGCAAAAGGTGAAGTTATTGTATCAAGAAGGTTATACTCCAAAGGTGTTGATTTTGGATAAGGAGAAAGCATTAATATGGGCCATACCACGTGTTTTTCCTAACGCGCATCATCTTCTTTGCACGTTTCATCTATGGAACAATATGCAAACTAATTGCAAGAGGGTTATTTGGCCAGCAAAGAAGACCGAGATTGAGAGGATTAAAAACCTACCATTGGATAAACAACAAGAAGAGAAAGATAAGTTTGAGATCAATGACAAAATAGCCGAAGTGAAATGGGCGGATTTTCAAGGTGATTGGGAACAACTAATATGGTCGCTCACGGAAGAAGTTTATTTCCTAAGGGAGCGTTTTGTAATGGAAAAATGGGCAACCTACCCGGATGTTATAAAATATTTGAAGAACGAGTTATTGGATCCCCACAAAGAAAAGTTTGTTAGTGCATGGGTAAACCGTTATAGACATTATGACAATCAAGCCACAAGCACGATGGAGTCGCCTCACTATCGGTTTAAGAGTAAGTTAAATGGTTGTGATGGTGGATTCGTTGTTGTTTTTGAATCTATGGTCGAGTATTTCAAGCGTGATATCGATAAAATTAAAAGGGATTTTGAAAAGAGACGATCTAGAAAGCTTGTCGAATACAGGGATAGCCTTTGGCTCCGGGGAATAAGTGTATACGTTTCTCAATGAGAAATCCTAAAAACTATGACGGAAGTGGAGGCTTGGGAGGAAACTAATTTTCCACCGGTATTGAGATGTAATTGTCCCATCATGTCGGCTTTGGGGCTCCCATGTAGGCATGCGGTAACCAATTATCCCACAAGGATGATTTTGATCGAAGATATAGATCCATTTTGGAAACAACTATCATTTAGCGATCCATTACCAAATCAAGGTCTTGGGGACGTGTTTTGCGACACGGAGGCACACAAGGAACTTTTTAAGAAGTATGCTTCTTTACTACCGGCGCAAAGACAACTTTGGTTGTATGAATTGCGGAAATTCAACCATTCATTCACTAGGGAAAATATTTTTGAACCTACCAATGCGAAGCGCAAGGGTAGGCCTTAGAACAAAATAACAAAGAAAAAGGAAAAGGCAGAAGCTAAGAGAAAGGTTCAAGAGGGTCCACAATTGACTCCTTCATTACGAATAAATCCTTCGGGTTTTGAGAAGTTGAACGAGTTGTACAACGGGTCGAAAGATACGGCTACAAACAAACGTAAACGAAAGGAAATGGAAAAAGGCGTACCAAGCCGAGCTAGTGAAATGAAGGTAAAGATCCCCAAGAAAAAAGTGGTTGATGTATCCCAAGAAGGTTTAAAAAGAAAAGTTGATAGTGGAGTCAAAATTAAAGACCCAATTGTTCCATTCCAACAAGGTTCAACAAAAAAAGAAGCTAGTAGAGCCCAAAGAAAAGTTGGTGGTGCAGTTGGTATTAAGCAATTAGCGAGAAGCCGAGGTAATGATGTCAAAGGAAAAGCATCGATGGTCGAACCATCGCAAATCACCCCACAAAGAGTTGTTAGTGGTGAGAAATAGACGTTTTTTTTTTATCTATGTCCGATGAATTCACCCCCTATAGATGAGGAAGGTAATTATATCCGACCTACTTACACAATATACAAAAATTGCATGCACTTTTTACCACATTTTATTCATGAGTACGTCAAGTCCACCAACGATGTTGAGGGCGACGGAAATTGTGGTTACCATATGTTCGTAGATCAACTTGGACCTTCTGAGGAGGCAAAAGAATGGGGTGACGACCAAATTACTTATATAAGGCAAAATTGTTTGATTGAACTACGTGGTTTCCCCGATTTCTACAAGCCAATGATGAGATTCGAAAGAGATGACACGCAGGCGGTGCTAAATGAGGAGTTCAAAGCATTTGAACGGCGTTTAATGGGAAACACTACATTGACAAGTGAATATTGGATGAGAATGCCAATATGCGGCTATCTACTCGCCAACTCATTCTATTGCGTTATTCATTCCATCTCCTATGGACATGGTGTTACATACGCACCAACAAGACGTATTTTTACCGAAGAAGAATCACCAAAGGAAGTCATCATGGGGTTTGTGAACATGAACCATTATATCGGATTACAATTGAAAGATGGATGCCCATTACCTCCATTAAGGAAGGGAGATGGTAGTGACGGCGAAATACCATTGAGTTGGTGTCATAGGTTCGAGGAAAGATTTCAATTGTGGGATGCACTACAGTTTTCAAGGGATGGCCCTTGTCTACTAATGAGTTCCGATGAGGATGACTACGAGTAAATGTGGTGTGAAGGTTAGTGATAATATGATAACAATGTTTTTTGTAGGGTAGTGATTAAAATGATAATACGATAACAATGTGGTGTGAACCTATGTATTAAAATGATAATACGAAATAACAATCTAATTTTATTCTTATTATGTGTTTACAATGATAATATGATAAAAATGTGGTTATTTAGAGGTGCTGACGGCCAGGTTATATGCTAACACGACCTAGCCGTAATGACCCAAATGATCTTTTCGCAGAATTACGACTGAAATACCTAACTGTGAATATGTACACGACTAGAAATCCTGACCGTATTTATGGATACTGTCAGATTTATAGCTGGTAATGCTAGCCGTAAAAACAATTTACGGCTGGTAATCCTGTCCGTAACTCGCCCTGGAATGTCAGTATCAGATTTCACTCCGTTACGGCTGAAACACCTAACCGTGAAACCGATTTCGTCTTGGAATCCTAGCCGTAACTGGCCCTGGATTGTCAGTATCAAATTTCACTCTGTTATACTTAAACAAGAATCTGATAAATTAAAACACTAGTATCCATTCATTCAAGGTATATTAATATCCCATTACATAAAAAAACGAAATCACCCAAATCCATAACCTAAAACATGCTAAAAGTAAGTCTGCATAATGAAAAGATGGAATGACTTAGACAAGAACATAAAACAATCATCTACTATGACCAACAATCTTGGGAACATCCTCAGAAGATGATGAAGAACTGTGGGGAGTTTAGGAACCACTCATCCAATCATCCTCGTCGTTAGTATAGAGATCATCCTTCGTTGGATTATGTAACTCCTGAAGCCTGAGAAGTAGTGTTTTTTGTTGGTCGCAATCCAAATATAAAACCTCCTCAATATTACGGATCAGTCCCCTGGCCATCCACTTAGCTCGCTTGACCTATTTTCACATCATTAAATTAATAGTGGTACATAATTTGAGAAACGTATACAAAAAAAAAGAATCATATACTTAGCATACGTACCATCATCGTAGAAATATCACACATTGGTAGATCCTGGGGTTCTTTCTCCCTTTTAGGGTTCCTAAAAATGGTGAAAAACATATCAGAAGATAGGACCAATTCACTCAGAGTTATACAGTTACGGTTAGGAACTAACAGGCGACCTATCCGTATTACATAATATCGAATGGGAAATGCGAGACTTCCTAACCTTAAACATAGTCTCTGCTAAGAAACATGCAGATGACCCATCCGTTTGACACAATTGCGGCCGGGAAGCGTGAAACAACCTAACCGTATAAATAGTATCGGCTAGGAAATACAAATAACGGTTACGAAATTTCGGTTACGGTGAGGAAATTCCCATCCGAAAACAATCATCACCTAATATTTTTCTGCAAACACAGGCCAACTTACGGTTGGGAAAGTCCCATCCGTAAAAATATTTCACGGTTGGGAGTTCTCGATGTCCCAACCGTTAGGTATACATTACGGCCAGGACGATATGATATCCTAGCCGTAAACGCTTCAGAAAACCATTTTTGAAAACCCTAAAATCATCAATCGAACCTATTTTTTTCAATCTAATGGTAAAATAATTGGTGGGTTTTTCGATTCTTACCTAGTAGAGTCATTTGTGGAGGATTCGCAGGTGTTTGAACAGATTGGTTCACCACATCTCCATTAAAAGGAACATCAATAACTTGCCCTGTTTCAGAATCAGAGTTCAATCGGCCGGATCTTGTCACTCTTGATCTTACTGCCATCTTGAGAATCAACTTGAGAACCGAATCACGTTGAGCTGCTTCAAAAATCAAAGGAGAAGAGAAGCAGATATTATTAGGTTTTGGAGAGTGTTTTATAGAAGAAGAAAAGAGAAAATGAAAGGGTTTTGATTTTTGGTTTTGAATTAGGATTAGGTTTTGATTATATAAGGTTTGGTTTTAAAATTGATTTATTAGGGAGGGGTAAATCTGACTTTTTAATCACTTAAGATCTCCCCATATCCATATTTTGGCTACCCAAAGCACATTAAGCCCCCAAATTCCTATTGGGTTCAAGCCCCAATAATAGGATTCTTTCCCAACAAAGATTGTCAGAAGCTTATCGTGAGAATCTTGATTTTTGTTGCTCTAATGAAGGGATTAGAGCAAAAGAAATCGATCTACACATTGGCTCAATTTTTTTTATGTAAAACCGGGAAATTTTTATCACTGAACCACATGCAAAGTGGTATAACAGCAGTAGAGGTAAAAAAATGCAGAACACCGGAGTTACATTATACCCCCAATGTCCTTCAATAGATGATGACCTAGTTTAAATGATTCTCTTTTAATTAGAAATATGGACAAAAACCTTAATGTGGGGATTCGAACCCACAGGATCATTTTTTTCTTCTTTTGCATATAATTTCATATCATTAGTAAGCGAACATCACTGACCACTAAACTAGGTGATGGTCGCTGATTAAGGCTTAGTTTGGTAATGCTGCAGCTTTTATAAAAGCGTTTTTCTGCTGTGTTGTGCTGCGCTGTGTAAAAAAAGCAGTTAAATGTTTGGTAAAGTATATACTAAAAGCTAAAGCTGATTTAAAAAATGATTAAATTGTGTTTGGTAAAATATAGATTCACTTATTGTAGATGTAACAAATGACAAAAACAAACATAACCTTTTAATATAGTTTTATTCTATTTTATGGGATTTAAACATAGTTAGATATTTATATATATTTTGAGTTACTAGTTTTTATAATAATTATAATTTGGGATAAAAAAAATTTATACTAAAATCAAATATTTATAATATTTTCTGATAATAAAAATTCAATCAATCGATAGAATCGTACATGAGTTTCATTGGTAGCCTAATATTTATTTAATATTGGCTCTTATTTATTTATTTTTTAATTGAAATTATATATAAAATATAATTTGAAAGTGAAAATAATAATTTTTAAGAATGTGACATAGATTATGCTTAAAAAATAAGACATATATTAAAATAACAATCTTTAAAGAATATGATATGGAGAATAAAAGATTAATTATCAAAAATTTAAGGGCAATTTTAGTCATTAATAAAATATAGTAGGGATATAAAAGAAAAATCATGCATTAAAATAAGGTGGGACCAAAACTTATGCTTTTAGAGCTTTTAAAAGTTCCTCTCCCCCAGCTTTTAACAATTACGGAATTTTGGAAGTGCTTTGGGTTAAAAGCACTTTGAAAATATTTTACCAAACACTAATGTGAAAAATAATTACTATATATATATTTTGATAGTGCTTTTTGAAAAGAAAAAAAAAACATTACCAAACCCAGCCTAAGTTTCATATAATTTAATCTAGTTAATTTTAAACGTGAATTTACACATAACACTGTTATCTAGGTTTATTTTGTTCATTTTAATATATACTGAATTTCCAGTCCCAAATTCACAGTAGTGAATCAAATTATACACATATGTATGTCGTTCTGAACAATTGCCAAATCACAGTCCATTCACTAAACTTTTGATATATTTTTTGATCAGTCTAATTTAACTTTTACAAATCCAAATAATACTCGTAAGTTTGTCGTTTTGTAAGTATCCCGAATTCTGAATTGCTAAATCAACCAAGTATAAGCATAAATAACTTTTGATCGAATTTAACTTTTACAAATCCAAATAATATTCATAAGTTTGTCGTTTTGTAAATATCCTAAATTTTGAATTGCTAAATCAACCAAGTATAAGCATAAATAACTTTTCGTCCATGAATTATTTAGTCCTGAACCATACATGTTGATGATATCGGCGATGACTGATGACTCCAAGACCTTTTATAAAGATTTATTTTTAAACAAACAAATTCTTTTATCAAAAAAAAATAAATAAATAAATAAATAAATCTTGCTCTACCTAGTTGTCCTTGAAAAATTTATTTCTTTCATGTGGATTGTTATTGTTATAAGGACAATACGGTTTTCTTTCATTCATCAGAACTAATTGAAAACAATTAGTAGGTGGACCTGTAAGCTTGAATCCTCGTTTCCGTAGTGATATGGTCGTTAGAAGGGTGCATAAAACAATGGCTTTGATGGACACTATAGCTAAGCTGAAGGACCCCCAGTGTGAGTTACTTCTTTTGAGGAATTGTACTGGTGTATCCCGACTTTATTTCTCCATGAGAACCACCAAGCATGAGCACTTGAGTGAGGCGCAACAGTTATTTGATAATTAATTGAACCTTTTCCTACGACGCCTCATTACAGAGGATGGACCAGGTTAAGGTTTGCTCCAACATAGATTGGTCACTCTTCTCATCAAACACGGTGGTATGGGAGTATACACTATGGAGGACACGATAAAATACTGTTTTGTGGCTTCTATTATGCAGACCCAGGCCCAACAGAAAACTATTTTGTGTAACTCTGGTTTTGTTGGTCTGAGCCCAAGTTTTGAAAACGCACTGAACATCTATAATCAGGTATGTGGTACTGATATCTCTCCACTTTGCATTAATGACATTGCCCTCCACTCTATGAGTTCTTTGGCGATTAAATACTTTGATGCAGTGAAGAAAGAGTTACCTACCCGTTTTAACATGTCTAAGCGTGATAATGCACTTTGGCAATGTTGCAAGTCAAAACACGCACAAGATTTTTTTGTTAGCAATACCTATAGAAGGACTTAATCAGAGGATTGGGCCTAGGAAGTTTTGTGCAGTGCTTCGATATAGGCTTGGGATTCCACTTTTTAAGGAAGGGGGATATGTTCTTGCTGTGATAGAGAAATGGATGTATATGGTGATCATGCCCTGTATTGTTCACACGAAGTTGGTCTCAAATTCAGACATGATCTGGTACGTGACGCTTTTGCAGATATGTGTTATCGCGCAGGTGTGCCTGCTAGGAAAGAGGTAGACCTGGGTCTCCTTGCTAACAATGGCACTTCCTTGAGACTTGCTGATATTATGGTTTATAATTGGGATAATGGGAATGACATGTGCATGGATGTTACGGGTGTGTCTCCTTTTACTAGTGGTGGTGTACGCACTTTTGTCCCTGGCCAAGCTATCAGCAATGCTGTAACACGTAAATACAACAAGTACCTGGAGAAGTGTGCTACTCAAGGGCTTGGATTCGGTGTTCTTGCTTTCAATACTCTGGAGGAACTTGGTGGAGATACTATAGATTTTCTAAAAAGACTGCTGACCTATATGGCTAGTCATGATGCGAATGTCAGTGTAGGGGACTTCCTTTTCCATAGATTAGGGGTTGTTATTCAAAAAGGGATTGGAGCACAGCTTGTTGCTCGGCTCCCTTCTAATTTGCTGCAAATTTCTCATATTTCTTTGTAATTTTAATTATTGAAATAAAAACAAAAATTAAATTAAAAAAAAAATTAATTGAAAACAAAAAAATATTCTTATATACTGTACTTGGAAACCAAATATTTAGCTTATCCCGCAGCTGTGTTCTTCCGACCAAGAAGAGGCCAGGAATATCATCATTCGAAACACTAACCAAAGTGATCCTATCAACGATATAAGTTGCGGAGACATGCCAGAAGACCTCGGATCAATGTTCGCTAGATTTTCCTTTCTATTCCCTACCATTTATCAAGCACTCCTCGTTCCTTTATCTTTGCTCTGAAAATTTGACGAAAACTCAAAAGAAGTGAGGCATGCAGAAAGACATCCTAAAATTTAAAATGTCTTGCTAGGAAATTTATATGCTCATGAGTCCTAAAACCACATAAGCGCGCTATAAACACCAAATCAAAACACGTTTGTGCGCAATAATTTGTTAGAAATGCTACAAAAAAGTTAAATAATATTTCTTATAGAATTCACGAAATTATCTCTCTATATATATATATATATCCTAAGTTTGTCATGGTAGTTTATAGCTATGGGTACTGAGCATAGACTTAGGGATGATCATACTCAAACCAAGTCTGGATTTTAATGGTGGGACAGTAAGGACTAGTCCAGTTATGGGACATGATGTGTCACAATTTTAATGGTGAAGAGGGCAATGACTCTACCATTGAGATTGATAATGGGGTGAAGATGGAAATGATTAAAGGTCTGAATTGGTTGTCCCAAATCTGGCCTATGTAAGTTATCCGAGTTATAGAGTTTTCCCTTGTGGTATCCCCTCCTTTCTCTTTGGTTGATTCTTTTATTTATTTTTTTAACATATTTAGAGATTTTCATAAATAATTAAATAATCAGTTTATTTAATCATATAATAGACAAATAAAATGATTAATCAGTAAGTTACCAATATCTAAAATAGTTGGTGTTGGTGATCCTTGATCAAAGATTCAAAAATACTCGAACAATGCGAGCAAAATATTTTGCTCTCCAATATTGTTGTGTAACATCGTTAATAGCCTATGGGCATGGGGCATGCCGATGTGGTATCCCTATGTCACCATAAAGTTTCCTTTAGATGATAATATTGATTTGGCGAAACTCTTAAGAATAGTAGAGAGGGAAATTACACGCTTTGGAACTCTAACTAATCTTTATCTCTCAACCGTTTGAAGAAAAGCCACTGTAGTCTGTGTAGATAAGAAGAACTTTGAAGAAAGCTCACTGTTTGATATGTATGTTTTTTTTTCATTTTTTTTTTCCACTTTTTTTTACATCTTTTTGCAAAGAGGCGGTAAACTCTCCTTCCTTAGTTTTTCCTTATCTATTCGATTTTTTTGTTGTCAATATTGTTAGGGTTTGAAACCAAAAAGTGATGGAAGAGCACAGTTATACAAGCAAAAACAGGAGAAAGTATAAACAAAGCTATTAACAAGAAAAATAAATAAACTTAAGTTGTTTTGATTGATTGGTTGATTAAACCCTAGAACAAATTATGTATATATATTAGAACATGATTTGAGTCCTAAGCTAATAATAAATAAGGAAAGATATACTAATTCCTAAAATAACTAATTGGTGTTGGTGTCCCAACATCCCCAACCCCTTGAGACACTGTTGGGATTATGCCCAAAAACAATAAGTAGGAATTCGTATTTTAAATATTATTTAATAGTTTACATTTAACATGCTACGTGAGATATGGTCAAATATATTAGTTGTAATTATACAGTGGGAGATATAATATATTGGTGATATTTTTGTTCGTAATCTATGTGAATTATTGATTAGATTATAACTTGCTATGATAATTACGTATGTATTATGATAAATCTCTACCATAGAAGTGGTGACTTCTATATCTAGCAGGTTGATGTAATTGGATTATATCGAACCGGTCGGTTAGTTCTGTTCATCGTATATCAACCAATGAATGGATCTAAGATACTACTTTACGTAAGTTCTTAATCCTGAGAATATGTATATACCTTACGTGTATTTCCGGTTATCTTGTCTTACCAAGCAGTGAGGTCATTTGGATCCAATATCTGGGTAAGATGGATGGTTGTGAGTGCGCAGTAAGAATACACATATTCAATAAGGTATCCGCCTCGGATGTGTATTCCCTTGGATTGTTGTGCGGGAATTATTATTCTAGACTGGCCAGTGGTCACTTAAATTGTTTAAGTGATTATTAGAATAATAATATGGAAAGCACATTTTAATCGTCAAGGACCAAGATATAAATTCATTATAGGAGCTGATGTGTAATTGTTACACACCTATAGGAGTTTACGAATACCGGTATTAGTGGAAGGACTTACGGGTAAGAAAGTAGAGGAAGGATTTTACTTTTATTAAAACAGACAATTTTAGAGTGTTTGTTAATTACAAGTCTTTGGTGGAATGACTTGTAATTTTTTAATTGTATTTGGAATTGTGTGAGACACATAGAATCCTATATGGTTAAGAAAAACTAAAATTGTTTGTAGCCCAAGAGACCTAATTGTATTTGGAAAAGGTATTTGAAAACAAGAAGGATAGCTCCTAATATGAAAACTATATAAGGGGAGCAAGCTATCAAAGCTAGACACACCGAAAGCTAAGAGAAACTAAGCCTTCTTGTTTTTCCGTCCTATACAATTAAGTTAATTGTGAGAAAGTCCAAAGCTAAAAACGTGTCTTCTTTTCACGGAGTAAAAACCAAAGTTTTGGTTTTTTTCATAAACAAAAGCTATATGAGCTTTTATTCTCAAAAGCACCATGAGCTTCTTTTTCTTTAGGGCTTTTTGATAAAGTACACCTACTTTTCACATTACATTAAAAAAGTGCCCCCATTTTTTATAAATTTGTTAAAGTACCCTGTTTTATTCAAAAGGCAAATTCCATCCAGTTAAGTGCTAGGTGGCGGTTATCTTTTCAATTAAAAGTCTTATTTACCCCTGAACTACATCTCTTTGGTGGGGAGGGTAAATGATCCGACGATCCTGAAAACGGTGTAACGATCTTGAACCGGGCTCGACGAATCATAAAGCGTTGTCAGGATCCTGAACCAGGCTCGACGAACCTAAAAAAATGTTGTAGAAGGTCGATTTTCTTCCAACCAAAAACCCCAAAACACTTGAAATGATGAACCCTTTTTTGGAAATGATGTAACGAATCTGAAAGCGGTGTAATGATCCTGAACCGGACTCGACGAACCTGAAAAATGATGTATAAAATCAATGTGGCAATAATAAAAGGGCAAATATGTAAAATAAATTAGTCTTAACTAACACTAGATGGAAAAACTAACGTGAGGGTACTTTAACAAATTTTAAAAAAACGGGGGCATTTTTTTAGTGGGTATCCAAAAAGCGGGGTACTTTAAAAAAAATCTGTTTTCTTTATCTTTCAAGTTACAGTGGGTGCCTTCCGTTCACGGCATCAACTGTTAGTGGAAGTACAGACAAATCAAAAGGAGTTTGGTGTGATTCAGTTAATCAAAGTTGTTGGTGGTGATCAATTGAAGTTTGGGTCTTTAGAAACAAAGCTACATGAGTTGTTCTTCTTCCTCCACGCTACGCTGAATGAAGATAAAGCTTCAAGAGAAGAAATTCGTTTGTAGTGTTTGCTATTCTTGGAGATTTGGATTAGCGAGCTAAGGTACACAAATCCCTAATCTCTCTTTGGTATTATTAACATCTGCATATTGGGTTTTTGATTGGAAAATTTTAAAACTCAATTCCGCTGCATTCCCTAATCGATTCCTAACTGACACAACTTGTCCTCAAGTTAAATCATAAGACTAAATTGATTCCTAAATATATCTAGCCAAAAAATAGAATCACATCTTGATATTCCCCGGCCCCTTGAAATGAAACTTGTCCTCAAGTTGATTGCCATAATTCATCACGGAAACATCATTAGATTCTGCAACGGCTAACCAAGGTGGCTTCCATAATCTTGATAAGCTCGACTTGTGCAAAGAAATTAATTCCCAGCATGAATACTTCCAATCCGGTAAGTGCCAAGGTGGCTTCCATATCTGGACTGCAAATATATACCACATCTTCAAAGAAAAGGTATTAAGTAAAGCAATACTGGAGTTATTATCTATGCAAAATCCTCGTGGAGCAAGATTTACCAAGTTATCTGCTTTACTGATGTTGGAATATAAGTTGGCAACTTGATGTATGCCTACATTGGCGAAACCCACTATTGCTTGTTTGCTGAAACAGTACATGTCATCATGCAGTTCCTTGAGAAACTCATTGCCACTGCCAATAATTAAGTGTTTCCCCATAACAATGGCAAACTGGTCTATACGTGTGGCCAGTATCCAGCACGCATTGCTTAACTCCTTCCAAGTAATTCTGGATTTCTTGCCCCTGTCAAACGATAATCGTCTACGATCAAAACAGGGATTAGAAAAGTCCTTACATTTCTTGTGAACAACATTAATTTTGTCTCCACTTGTCTCGAACTGGACGTTTGCATCAGTAGAAATATCTAGAAATGTCTCGACCAACGATGATGCAGCACCAGGAGGCGAAAAGATTGTGGTATTAAGGAGGTCATTTAACCATCCCCCGTTAGGAAACTGATCGATCTTTAAATTTTATTCTCATGACAGATTGCTCCGTTGCGGTTGAAACTACCTTACCTCTCTCGTAGTACTTACGAAAGTTACCCGGAAATATAGTTGGTAGATTGTCTCCGAACTTGGATATTGATCTTGTAACAAGAAATAATCGAATCGGATTACCGCCAAACTCCTCAAGGAACACAACTCCTCCTTCGAACTTCTGTAGGATGTACCTGTCTGGAGCTGTACTAACTAGCATTTCAAAGATTCGGTAACTTAATTCCTCACATTTTATAAATATGAAACACATCTTTGTGAATGTATCACAGACTCGACAAACAAGCTGCCTTCCATATCTTCCATTTCTCCCGGTTTCAGAATGGGGGTGTAGGTAATACGGAAGTTGTTTAAACAGGCAATAGGTTTGGATAATAATAATGAATCTAGAGATTGCATGTTCAGAAGCATAAAAAATACAACCTGGTCATCCATATTTCTGATTCCATAGCCTTTATCACATGTCCTATGTGTAGTATAGTTTCCACTGTAATGTGCCGCTCTTTTAGCTAGATTCTAAAGCTCTATATAAACACGCACACCTGAAATTGTTTCTTCTACTGCAGAATAATCATTAACAAGATGCTTGTCTAGTCCAAAAATTTATTTACTGGCATACCTGAACCAAGGTC
The DNA here is from genome assembly GCA_023531105.1 of Papaver atlanticum. Taxonomy (NCBI): domain Eukaryota; kingdom Viridiplantae; phylum Streptophyta; class Magnoliopsida; order Ranunculales; family Papaveraceae; genus Papaver; species Papaver atlanticum. Next base: position 31,613,898 of record JAJJMB010007708.1, on the reverse strand, counting down.
CATGCTTCTCATTGTACACAACCAATAAATTAAGAAGTTTGAATCCTTTTCCGTGATCAAATATCTTGCGAGTGTATCCGAGACAAAAATAATAATAATCCTTACTAGCACTAACAAGATGCCTACCGTCAGAAATAAAATCCAATAGGCACACAGACTTATCACCGGATGCGCTTACCAGTTGTCTTTCATGAGTGCGGAATGGAGCGGAATTACTCTCGCCTTCATGACGCATGTAAAAACTTGCTGGAGGTTTGTAAATAATCTTCAGCACCTTGTACGCAGAAACTCTCTCTTTCTCGGAACCAAGCTTCTTCTTCCTCGGCATTGTCGTCGACGTCGCTTTCACTTGAATTGGCACAAAAAAAATTGATTGCCTTTATTTGCTGTCTCCACGAGTTGTGTTGGAATACTAATGCGAGAAACTTTGAAAGTAACCATCTTTGATTCCTCCGCTTTAATGGTCGTACATGCTATAGAGTGATTACTCTTGTCGAAATTCGACATATCCTGCTGAAAATTCATTACAGTAAACATCGCCCCACTAGTAACAAGAGAAGGAACCTCAGTTAGCACCTTATCAGGGTTTGCTGTATAATTAGCTACCATAGCTTCGTCAAAATTAGTATCATCTTGCAAATAAAAATCATCCGCAGCTTCGTTCTTGGAATAACTTTGATGCTTACTTTTGAAGGTAACAGCTGCATCTTCCATTAATTCCTTGTCTTCCTCAATATTTTCATTCCAACCATCCATAAACAAGTATTCTCTCATAGGAATCAGTAGAATGGCCTGCACATGTAGACGGTATCCAGCTCCCTAACTCCTTCTAGTTGGGTCTGTTTTTATAGTTATAGAAAATATGAACATCAGACAGGACAACAATGAGGAAATAATCTCCAGATCTACTAGCCTGTTGTGTTCCATGAATGCTGAGTGGAACGGAAATAATCTCCCCTTCATGACCAACAACAGTGGCAGAACAGCGATTGAATGGGCTTAAACGAAAAATTACTGGAGGTTTGTGAATAATCTTCATCTCCTTGTTCACAAAAACTTCATTTTTCTATAGACACCTGTTAATAACTGCAGTCTGTCTACCACGATCAAATATCCTGCCAGTATAGTTAAGATAAGAGAAAAACAATTTTCACCTGACAACTGGCGGAGAATACCGGTTTCTTTCCTGGTATCCAGTTGTTCATACTCCCTCCGTCCCAAATTAATTGAGCTATTTGGTTTTAAATTTTGTCTCATAAATAATTGAGCTATTTCACTAATCAAAGGGATATCTCTAAAACTACCCTTTTAATTGATTATTGTTACTATATGAAATATGTATAATTTGATAGTCATGTTTATATTCGTTATTTAGATGTTTTAAAATGTTTTTCAACGGTATAAAATTTACGAAAAACCGTGGTATAGTTTAAGAGATAAATCATTTCTAAGTTTTACTAGTTATTATCCATAAAGGCATAATTGTAAGAAATACTTAAATATACTCCCCTTTCCTTCTTGCCTTAAAAATTGTGCAAACTACAACTAGCTCAACTAATTTGGGACGGAGGGAGTAATATTTTTCAGCACTTGTAGATATATGTAATTTGTTGAAGTCCTCGGTAATCATCCTTGTAACTACTTCAGTTGGGTAACTCACACTATTAAGGAAAACAACAGCTTCTTTATCAATGATATCATCCTTTTCTTTTCCTGACGGAACGGAAGTCTTTCGACTGAAATCCGTGATTTCCTCAATCGTTGCTTTTGTAACCCCAGCTTCTTCTTGACTTGGAGCAGTTGTTGATGCCTCCGAACTTTCGACCAAGTGTAAGCTACTCTGTTCGATCTTCCGCTACTCTGTTGATCGCTTTTTTTTTTGTTGGTGATCGCTTTTTTTTTCCTCTCTATTCGATCTTCCGCTACTCTGTTATCACTTCATGGTATCCATCTTATTGGTAGTAGAAGTTTAAATTAGGTGCTCCGATAATTTATTGAATTTCAAAGTTTTCTGTTGGATTTGTTTATATATCCTCTTGGATATTAAGGATGACATCGATCACACACTTCGATATGGTGTTAGCACAGACACGTGCGGATAGCATAGTTATTAGTGCACAGTTTGAGTCCATACTCGGAGAGCAAAATTCGAGGTTCCCTATTTTTAACGAAGATGATGCCGAAGGTTGGCTTTTCAAGGCAGAAAAGTACTTCAATTTTTATAGAATAACTGATGACCAAAAAGTATCGTTGGCGTCTGGCTACCTCACTGGCGAAGCAATTTGTTGGTATCGATGGATGATGTGCTCTCTAGGAGAACTAACATGGCAGCAATTTCATCGCACTTTGTTTTCGATTCCAATCTCGCAAACTTATTAGTCCATGCAACGCTTTTTCCAAATTCGCTCAAACAGGAAGGAATGTGCCAGAGAAGTTGGAATCAACTGGAAATTATTTCGACATGCAACAGGGTACCTGCAGTTTGCCGAGAAGACAGATTGCAGAGAAAGACGCTGAGCAGATTGCTAAGGAAGAAATTATGACGTCAACAACTTCTTCACACCCCATCAATATAAATCAGCCATGTAAGGATGCAACTTAAGTTTATTTTAAAAAAAAAATAAGTTGGGGAATTTGAGAATAACCGAACCTGTTCTGATACCAGATGTTAGGGTTCGAAACCAAAAAGTGATAGAAGAGCACAATTATACGAGCAAAAACAGGAGAAAGTATAAACAAAGCTATTAACAAGAAAAATAAATAAACTTAAGTTGTTTTGATTGATTGGTTGATTAAACCCTAGAACAAACTATGTATATATATTAGAACATGACTTGAGTCCTAAGCTAATAATAAATAAGAAAAGATATAATAATTCCTAAAATAATTAATTGGTATTGGTGTCCCAACAAATATCATTTTTAGTTTTAAATCAGATGCTAACTTCTTTTTATAAGGATTTTTTTTTCAAGAGATCCTATTGAGCATATGGAAAATGAATTGAAGGTTTTTGGGATGATATTCACTGCCGCGCTTGCAAGTTTTATTGTGGGCGTGGATATGCTTTTTGCGGATGATGGGGAAAAAAATGCGAGAAGAAGACTTTTGGGTGTCTACGTCCGATAAAGTTTTGCTGTGGTGACATTTCTGCTTGGTACTTACAAGCCGAATGTTCCTCACATAATGGAAGCGGTACGGATTATCATGATTGTTAGTTTAATCTTTTTATTTATTTTTTACTCAAAAAGGGCAATATATTAAAAGACAGTTACACCAGTAAGATGCTGGTGAACTGAAGAAAGCAAAATACAAAGCTCAATTATAGTAGAGCTAGAGTTACAAAGGACCAAGCATGGTTTCCCAATTGCTTAGGACCAAGTTAATAGAAACACCTTCAAAAATATTGGAATTTACAGACCAGTTGTATATAAGAATTTTGACACTGTCAATAATTTCATCCAAGCTCCTGTATTTTCCATTAAAGAACCTGTTGTTTCTCTCAATCCAAATTGCCCACCAAATGGCAAAAGGAATTAGGTCCCAAATCCTTCTTCTCCTGGACAGATTTACTCCTTTTTTTCTATTCCACTCCCACAGCGTTTGTCTTACAGAACTCTGAAATACCCACTGCAAATTGTACCCTTTCAAGAAGTTTAACCAGATATCCCTAGTTGTCTGACAATGAAGAAAAATATGATTATTTGACTCTGCATCTTTTTTACACAAAAGGCAGCCATTGACAACAATCCTCCCATTTAGTTTATCAATAGTAGGTGCAGCATCATAGCACAAACACCACACAAAAAATATAACTTTCTGTGGAATTTTTGGATTCCACAAACTCTTATGGGGAAAAGAAATAAGTCCATCATCTTCCAAAGTCTTGTAACAACTAGCCACAGAGAATGAGTCGCCAAACTGCCATACTCTTTTGTCATCTCCACCATTTGTATTAATGACTGGCAGAAGAGGAATTAGTTGAGCTACATCATCAACTTCACTATCTTTTAAAGCCCTGCAAAAATTCAGATCCCATCCTTCATTTGAATACATGTCCTGCATAGTAGCATCTTTATCTCTACTAATCTTGTAAAGAGCAGGAAATAAATCCTTCAATGAGTGACCATTGACCCAATTATCCTTCCAGAACACACACTTGTTACCACTGTTCACCTGAATTATAGAGTTTTTTTTCCACCTGCTCCTTGCTTTTTAGGATTCCTGTCCATAAACTCTTTCCAATAGTTTTTTTTTGTCAAATTTGGATAAAAAGAATTAGAGTTACCTCCAAAATTTTGATTGACAAATCTTCTCCAAAATGCATTCTCTTCAACTCCAAATCTCCATATCCATTTTGCATGGAGGGCTTTATTCATTAGCCTAATCTTCTTTATCCCCACACCTCCTCCTTCCTTTGGCAAAGAAACACTCTTCCATCCTACCCAACTTTTCTTCTGTTTTGAAGCTGAAGATCCCCATAGAAAATGCCTCATAATTTTCTCCATCTTCTTTTCCACTGAAACAGGTAACTGAAATACTGATAAATAATAAACAGGTAAACTTGATAAAACACTTTGAATTAGCATTAGCCTACCACCAATTGATAAGTACTTCCTCTGCCAAGAATTCAGTTTCTTCTGAAATTTTTGTAGAATCACTTCCCACACACCAACAGCTTTGGACTTACTCCCCAATGGAATACCAAGATAATTCATAGGGAAAAAAGCCAACTGACACCCAAAAACAGAAGCACATTCAGCTGCAACTTGAGATGATCCTACTGGTACAATTGCACTTTTATTAAAATTAACCTTCAGCCCTGAAATAAGCTCAAAAGCAAGCATAATATTCTTTAAGTTCTTTATCTGCTCCACATTGTCATCTAAGAACACTATAAGATCATCTGCAAATTGCAAATGGTTTATTACATCTCCACCAGCAACAGGCCTAAAACCAGCTATAAGCTTCATAGATGCAGCTTTTTTTATCAGAAGAGAAAGAACTTCAACCACAATAATGAACAAAAAAGGAGATATTGGATCTCCTTGTTTAATTCCCTTACTACTTCTGAATAAAGAAGTTGCACTACCATTAATAGACGTGGCAAATCTTGATTCATAAATAACCTATTCAATCCAGTTCCTCCATCTCATCCCAAAACCAAATCTTGAGAGAGTGTAATCCAAGCAGTTCCAGCTGATACTATCAAAAGCCTTATGTAAATCAACTTTCACCACCAATCCTGGAATTTTATCTCTTTCTCTTGGATCAATCAACTCAGAGGAAATAAGTATACCATCTGTGATTTGCCTACTATCCACAAAAGCCCCTTGGAACTCAGAAATAATGGTAGGCATAACCACCTTCAACCTGTCAGCTAACAATTTTGTTATGATTTTGTAAACACCCCCTATTAAACTTATAGGTTCGAAATTATTCATAGTCACAGCCCCTTCACATTTAGGAATTAAGATAATGTTGGTGCAGTTAAGCCTCCAATCCAAGGTACCAGAAATCTCAAATTCCTTAATGACAACCATAAGATCAAACTTGACAATCTCCCAAACAACTTTATAGAATTCCATAGTGAACCCATCAGGTTCAGGGGAATTATTTGAGCCAAAACCCCAGATTACCTTCTTTACTTCCTCAATTACAAAAGGTTTCTCTAACCCAATAGCATGCTAAACAGAAATATAAGGGATATCCAAGCCTTCAAACTTTGGCCTGTGAGGATTATCTTCACTTAAAAAAATTCATGTAGTATGTTTTTGCCTCCTCATTTATCTTTTCCTTATCATGAGACATTTCACCATCAACAATTAATGAGTTAATAGAGTTCACTCTCTGATTCTATGAAGCATTCTTGTGGAAAAAATGAGAATTCCTCTCCCCATCAGCTAGCCATTTCCCAATAGCATGCTTTTTTGTGATTAACTCTAGCCACTTCCCTTTCAATGAAATCCTCCTGAGATAGACCATTAATCTCCTCTAGACTATCTAAAACATCAATTTTAGTCTCTAGATTGTCCACTTCCTTCAGCAAAGATCCAAAAACCTCTCTACCCCATTTTTTAATGAAAAACTTTAAGCCTTGTAATTTCTTAGCAAAGACATAACTAGGTCTCCCAGTAAATGTCAAATTTACCCACCAAGTTTCCATTTGCTTCAAAAAATCAGGATGAGAGAGATAATAGTTCTCAAATCTAAAAGAAGGCTTAGATTGATTACCCGCATTGCAGTCTAGGAGGATTGGAGCATGATCTGATATTGGTCTCTTCAATCTGCATTGAACAAGTGAGATGCATCTCTCTTCCCAATCAGCAGTAAACACAAACCTATCAAGTCTACTTAGAATTGGGGGTTTTTTGAGAACTAAACCAAGTGAATGCACCACCAGACATTGAGATATCCATCAAATTATTTCTGTTAATAAATCTCCTAAAATGTTTCCTATTTGTGACACACCCACCAGGTTGATTTCTTTCTGACTGATATAAGATTGCATTCCAGTCACCTCCTAAACACCAAGGGCCATGCATGATAGTTCTTAAATCAAACAATTCTTGCCAAAATTGTTCATAATCTGCTGGATCAGAAGCACCATATACATCCGTAAAAATCCACCTGAAATTATCATTAACGTTTTTGAACTTCATTGTGACTGAAAACACACCAAGTAAGTCTTCTTCCTTATACACAATAGCTGGATTCCACATAACAATTATGCCTCCTGACCTTCCTTCTGATGGTAAATAAACATAATCACAGCCGTTGTGCCCCCATAAATCCCTAATTAATGAATCATCAACATATTCCTTCTTTGTTTCTTGAATGGTTACAATTGAAGGATTGTTTCTTCTTACAGCATTCCTAATTGCTGTAATTTTTACATCATCACCTAAACCCCTAATATTCCAGGATAGGATTTTATGATCCATTAATTACCAAGGCATCCCTAACAGTTGAATTTGATGAATTAGGGGAAGAATAACTATTTACCTCCACCTGAGAGTCCAAGACTTTGCTATCAGAACTTAACGCCCCTCTTTGTTCTTCCATAGACCAATCTTCGTCAGCCGAATCTTCATCAAATTTCTCCATACCATCATAATCATTTTGAACATTCCGGTTTTCTAATTCAGACATTTTATGCCTAATTAGCATTTTTTTGCACAAGTCTCTTGATGTTGGATCATCACAGTGAATACCCATACATTTGTTAAATGAAATGTGGAAATCCACCATTTTATTGATATCCTATTCTTGTGAAGCCATAGGTTCAGGAATCAATGCGATTGCTTCTTTTGAACTATCCGTTGGAAGATTTGAATTTGAATTAGATAAGTTTTGATCCAACAGACCAGAAACAGTATCCTTATCCAACGGATTAGAAGCCTCACTTTGATACCTAACAGATTCCGTTAATGACATACCTAACAGTGCAGAGACTGATTGACCCTGAATGATATGGGTATGCAATGTCGGATCAAAACCCGCACCCGACATACAACCCATGTTATCACCCGAAGAATGGCTTATCAGATTTGCTCTGCCCGAATAAGTATCCAACTGTGCAGGTACAAGATGTTCATGAGCAGGAGCTAAGCCGAAACCCTGATAAGGAGTTGGATTCTACCGCCCCATCTGGCTCATATAGTGAACAAATTGAGATGAGCTGGTTGAGTCATGGACAAGAGCTAATCCGAAAACCGAATTGTTACTACAATTCAATGGGTTCCACCGCCCCACCTGGCCCATATCTTGACCCAAATCCGGAACCTTTTTTTCATGATCTTGTTTACGGCTTGTAAAGTTAGCCGATTTAGTAGTTGAGTCTGAGTTAAAAAGTGGATTAGCAACCCAGACCGAGTTCCCGCCCTTCCATCTTCGACTCTTGTTATTTGAATTTTAAAAATCCAAATTTGGTGTTTTCTTAGAACCGCCAACCTGAGTTGGTGCCGATAATTTCTGATTCGCCGGAACTTGAGCGTCTTTTTGAAGACTATTCCTGCCCACAGAATCGGATTGAGAATCGAGTTATCCAACAATAACTGACCGAAGTCTTTGTTTGACCGGAAAAGCCTCAACAGGATATTGATTATCCCGCAATTCACGATCTTGTTGATCATGAACATTAGCTGATGAAGATGAACTCTTAGGCTTAAGATCATGTAGCCATTCAATGGACAGTCAATGATTGTTGTAAAAACACGCAGCCGGGACCTTGGTAAGATCACAAACAACTTCCACTCTACAATAATTTAGCTTTGAAAAATTCATTGTATTGTCATGAATAGCTTTCAGGGTTCCCCAATTAGAACAAATTTCCTTGAGAGAATCCCATTTCTATTGGTAGAGAGGTAAACCACGAATTCCAAACCAATGAGAAGGACTTTGTGTATCTCCATTAATTAGAGTATCGTTTTCCTCCCACTGCTTAATAACCACTTTTGTTTTCCCCACAGTGATAGATACCGGAACAGTTAAGTTTTGAGAAACCTCCTCCGATTTAGAAATAAACAAAGCCTTTCTGCCATTTAGTGGACGCAAAAGCAGCTTACCCTTCCAATTGAAATACTTATTAATGACCCTTGCAATAGTATTCCAACCCGTATGAAAATTTAGCACCTCACAAACTAAACCACCCATAAGAGGATTAAAATTGTGTTTCACAATCTTTGGGGATAGTTGTGGAAAATCTGATGGAACCAAACTAACTTGTTCAGTCTGATGCGAATTAGGATGTGCAAACTACTACCACACCCATTTTTAAGATTTCCTACACTGTGAAACCCACAGGCGGAAAACTTCACGGGCGCACCCAATTTTTCCTCAAAAATTACTCGCTCCCCCATATTTTCTAAAATTATACTTTCGTTCATATTTTTTCTTCGTTTCCTTTTTTTTCTCAGTCGGAGGAGCTTTACGAACAAAATTTTTCTCTAGGTTTCACTATGATTTTGCTGTTATGTTGGAAGATGAGATTCTGCTGCTGTGTTGTTTGATTTAGAAGACATGGGTTTAGAGCAGATTCGCAGATGGATGAGTTGGTGCTATGAAGAAGGTTATGTGGATTGTATGGAAGATTCGAGGTATGGCGGATGGCAAAGAAGATGAAGATCGAGAGATTGATGGGGTTCTTGATGCTTATTGAAGCTGTTATCAGGTTGACAGAGAAGAACAACAGTTGCTACTGGTGATTTGAGAAACTGAGAAGGAATATAGGAAGGGTCTGAGACATATATTGGGGGTTTCTGGTTGTAAACTGCTGAAGGAATTAAGGAATTGACGGAATTGAAATCAAGATGAAGATGGTTTTGTTATATGAAGAACAAGGCAGTAAGGGTTGTTCATAACAATTTGAATTTGTTGTTGCTATCAACAGTGAGAATGAAAAGATTAAGCAGTTGTGGGTTTGAATCTAAGAGATGGGTTCGCCAGTCTAGGGTTCATTCAATACCAGATGTAATTGAAGTTGAGTGTTGTTTGAATTAGGTTAGGGTTCTTCTACAAATCAGAGAAGGATGAAATTGAAGAATTGTATCTAGAGTTTCGAATAAAATGGGGGTTTTCATGTTGATCAATGAATTCTATTTGGTACAGAGAAGATGTTGCAGGTGGTAGTGGATCTAGAGATTAGAGATGGTGGTTGTGATGTGCAGCCACAGATGGAATATGAGTTATGAAATGCAGATGGTCCTGATGGTGCTGTTTGTGTTGTTTATGTTGGAAGAAAGGTTGAAGCTACATAACAAGGATTGTAATGGCATTACATATGTTGCAGGATCGGGATTGGCAGGATGGTTTGATATGGCTTGAACTGAAAAAAGTAGATGCATGTTAGGGCAGGAGATTTTAGGTGTAGTTCAAGGAGGAGATGTCCGAAATAGAGGAAACTCTGCTAAAATCGTCTCTCTGACGAGTTGACTCGTACCTGCCGATGTCCGAGTGCAGGAGATTGTGGAGAATTATTGGCTCGAGTTGATAAGAACTTCATGTGGTATTTGGCTTGAATCTGTTGCTGACGAGAATGTTGCAGTCGAAGTTAGCCGTTAACTGGCTAGTTGTATACAGATTTTAAGGGTTCTTGTATAGTTGGAGATTAGGTTTTAATGGCATTTCTCGATTTAATATATATACAGCAACACATCAATGGTATTCGCTGGTAGGGAAGCTACTGATGTATTGGTGTTGGTCATAATGGTTGAATAATCCGTTATGCATCTACGAAAATGGTGGCATAACCTGTTATGCATCTACAAAACTTGTTGCATAACTTGTTATGCAGTCCCGAAAATGGTTGCATAACACGTTATGCAGCTATTATCTTAGGTGCATGACAAGTTATGCACCGTTTTGTTTTTTGCATAACATGTTATGCAGCTACTTTTTTTTAGTATTGAAACCAACCAAAAAAAAAAGGATGCATAACACGTTATGCACATACAATAATATCTGCATAACATGTTATGCAGCCGAGAAAATGGATGTATAAAGCATTATGCAACCATATTTTTGTAAGCACTGAATTAAAAAAATTGATGCATAATCTTTTATGCATCCAAGGACATGGATGCATAACATGTTATGCATAAATTAATAGATGCATGAACCAAAATATGGTTGCATAACGTTTTATGCATCTTTTGTTGTGTCTGCATAATGTGTTATGCATCGTTTTTGGTGGCTGCATAATGGTTATGTACCAAATTTTGGAAAATTTTGCTTAAAAGAACAATCGCCTCTGATATTTTCGCAAAAAACTTAAATTTGGTATTGTTGTTTGTACTCGTTGTGTAGCTCTCTTAAAAAGCTTTCCAACGATATAAAATTTGTAAAATTCTAAGGCGCGGTTTTTTAGATATGTTATATCCAAGTTGAGTTGCCAATTATACCCCTGAAAAATTAGGATGCATAACCCGTTATGCAGACATTTTTCGAAATTTCATATAATTATGGGTTTCACAGAATCTAAAATTAATTGTGGGCCTGACAATGAGAATATTTTTTTTTTTGGCCTGCGCCAAATTTTCCCAATTAGGATTCAAGAAAGACCAAAATCGTTTCCAGATTTCATCACCTTCTCTACTAGGGATGCAAATGAAACGAGATTTTGATGATCTAGAAGGCTCAGTTTTTGAAATCTTCAAATAAGTGCCATTAACATTCGAAAGGATTTCGATGAGAATAACAACCTCATTGAATCTTCTTGACCATCTTACAATAGATGCATTTAATCCTTCCGCTGCACCTAGAGTTGTAGACGAAACCCGGTCAATCGATCCAACAGGAAAAACCACCAAATTAACTGAACCTCTAAACCTCTCTAAAATCTTTAATTCCTGATTTCTTCCATTCTCATTCCATGAGAAATCAAAAGATTTTGAGTTTAAAAAAAGTGTTGCTGGTTTAAAATTTGAAAAAACCATGGTTTGAAATTAAGGGAGAAGAGACGAAAAATAGATTAGTGAAGAAATCTGTAAACCGGATAGCTCACAGAACAAGATTAAGGAAGAAAGAAAAGAGAAGCCATGGTGATTCTGTATCGTCAACTAGAGACGGCCAGAGTCAAATTAAGAAGTATCCATCCCTCTTACAGTCTCTTTGAACACCCATTGAGGTTCCATTTAGTTTAATCTTTTTACTTTCGATTTTTTGCCGCAGTACCTTTGGCTTTAATTGTAGGCAAGTTCTAGAATCTAGGGATTATAATAGCCTCACTAAAAAAACTGAAAAACGATAAACAAAAGCTTTGCACTTGTGGCAACAAGCAAGTGCAAAAATCATCACGAAAGTGCTTTTTTTTTTTTTTTTTTTTTTTTTTTTTTGTAAGAAGTAAACCAGGGATTAAACGTGGAAGGTACAGAACATGAAAAAACAAATTACACAGCCCTGACTGCAAATCGTTCTCACACCGGACAAAGGAACGAATCTCTAGTAACCGAATCTCAGTTGACAGAATCACACAGAATAGAATCCCAAAGAACCAGTAACCATAATAGTAACACCCGTTTGTATCCGGGCGGGTTTGAATCGGTGAAACATGATCCACAACCCTTGAAGAACATTTTTTTATAATACTCTGAAGACTTCACGTTTTTGCCATTTTGAATTCTCTCAACATTTTTTTTGTTTTATAACCGTAACAGAGTATTTTTTTATAATACTCTGAACATTTTGAATCGGGTTTGAAAGTGCTTTAAGTCCGATACATGTCAAAAAGTTTCTACTTCACGTTTTTGCCACAGCAGTCCGCACCTTCGGTTCTAGGAATAAAAATAAACTAGTTTCTCCTTCAACATTTTTTTTTAGAGTTGTTTAATCCGCCAGTAAATTCCTGCTCGCACTTTGATTGTTAGCATCTCCAACAGAGGGTAGATTTATTTATTTTTAGTGACACATAGGATTTTAGACCCCGTTTGGCATAAATCCATCTCCAACAATAGGGTCCTACAAATTATGAGGGACCAATTACTAAATATAAGGTGTTCAAGAAAGTGTTATCTACATCTCCGCACCTCCACGTCATGTTTTTAACTAATTTTCTTTTAATTCGAAGGGTTGAAATTCTCAATGTTGAAAATTATTTTTTAGATATGAAATCATATATTTACTCTATGTGTAGACCTCTCATAAATAAAATGACTAAGTAAAAAATCCACGTACGCCTTCTCTTCGAGATACTCTTAACCCCGCAACTAGATAGAGTTGCTTTTGTGTTGTTCTCATAAATTGGGGTAACTCTTGCAGTCACTTCCCATCGCTCTCTGACATGGTACCCAAAGAGTTATGTTTACACGTCATGGTTGACAAAATATAGATAGATGTTGAGCAGCATAGGCTGATGAAGAAGACAGACATAAATGAAAATCTGAAGTGTATTAACAGCATGCATTTCTGGTATGGTTGCTTAGTAGTGTTTGATTTGTTTTATTTTAATTTTAGGGGTTTTCTGAATCTCCCTTGGAATTATACCGACTTTTCAATTTCTGGGCCTTTTGAAAACATAGGCCGCAGAAGAGTAGAAAATGTCCTTTAATTGTTGTTGATGATGAAAATGGAGGGCTTCCATCTATCACTACTTGCTAAGACAAAGCAGGTTTGATTATTGAACCTTTCTAGTTAGTATACTCTGTTCTCTGTAGCTAACATTTTAGAGTTTTGCTTTCTTTGTTGATATTAAAAACTTGGGTTTTGAATGTGCAGTTTTTAACAATGGTACTACAAATTGATGCCTGGACAAGGTATTTTACTAAATTGCTTCAGGAGAAAAAACTGTAAGTTTCTTAGTTACAATTAAAGTTGATTTGATCATATGGAGTTACTTGGTACAATGTTCATTAGTAATTTCCGTGTTTTTATGAATTGAAGATTAACACTTCGCAGTTGTACGTAGTTATAACAACTAAACGTATAAATTTGACAATTTTCTGGGTTTATTGACAGAAAGATTCGGGGTATGGAGGAAAACGATTGTATCGGTGTTTGCTTTGCTCATATCGGAAGTGTCAAGTAATCGTGCCGTCGCGTCGCCCATCACATTCTGGTAATCGGTGCTTCCTGAAATTAATCCTTGCTAAAAATCATGGGTAAATCTCTTTTTCTCTTTGGGGAGTCCTTAAGTCTTCTGGTTGCTTATTTTAGTATATATATTTTTTCGGTTTCTAGTGCCTCTTTCTTTCCTTCGTACTTGTTGTATACTTGGTACTAGAGGTGTAAAACGTGTTGGCCCGGCAGAGCCCGGCACACAAAGTCGCGTGCTTCACGTGCCATGTGTCGTGCTGTGTTGTGCCAACGATTTAAACGTGTTGTGCCGTGCTGTGTTTTACTAGTCAAAAGCTTGGCACAGCACAGCCCACGAATAAACGTGCTATGTCGTGCTGGTACACGTGCTATAAACAATTTGAAATTACTTAATGGTATACATTAAGTCAGACAGTATCACGAGAATCTAAATAGATAACATATCATTTAAAATTATTTGAAGTAAAATTAACAAGTTTATTCAATAAAAAGAAACAACCCATCAAATGTAAAGTTGGATCATTGTCATGTAAAGTAAATTTCTAGTTAAATATAGGTAACGACATTATAACAACGGTATTGAAATATATTTTCCAAATATTTAGATATTATATGTGCTGTTATAAAAATAAGCCAGCATAACAATGATAAAATGTCAAAAATTAGCTAGAATAAAGACTCTTTTGTGAAATATACACAAAATGTGATGTATTGTGCCTTGTTATATGGTGTACTTGTGCATGCTATGACGTGTTTTCTTAACGTGTTGTGCTGGGCTGGGCCACGTGCTTATCTGTGCCGTGTGCTGTGCTGTGTTGTGCTACTGTGCCGATTAGGCTAACCCAGCACAGCCCACGAAACTAACGTGTTGGGCCGTGCTGTGCTAAATCATGTGCTGGGTTGGGCCGGGCTCAGATTTTAGCGTGTTGTGCTGGGTTGTGCTCGTGCTGGCACAACCCAATTTACACCTCTACTTGGTACTGATTGTTGGTAGTATCTAAAATGGTACGTAATTTTTGGAATATGACGTTCTCGGTCAGATTGTAATGAATCTACCAAGTCTTTAGTTGTGCCATATATTTGGCGTAGGGATTGTGAGGTAGTAGTGGTAAGTGACACTTTTTTAATCTGCCTATCACTGGATTCTGCCATGTGTTTTGATTCTTAATCTACGTACAATGTGAATGTGATTGTTTATCTCGCATATTTCAGTTTTATATTTAGGGAAGAAAAAAAAATGAAAAAAAGTCTGAAGTAATTTGTAAACCTTTTGTTTGCTTCTTTGTGGTTGTACAACTCAAGCGGTTAGAGACTAGTGAAGCTGTCACTTAAATTTAACGTTTGTCTTGTCTTGTCGTATATATATGTTAAGGTTGAGAATGTGTGCCCATGCATTGAATTTTCTAGTCAAATAAAGCTAATGTCCACGCAGTGCTGTGTTTTAACTTTTTATGATTTTAAATAAAACTTCGATGTTTCTCTTCCAAAGAATTCAATCTACCTACGGAAAATTCTACACTTTTGTTATAGGGAGGAGGCTTTGGATTAAGGGATTGGGAAAACCGGAGTTAACTCATTAGATGAACTGAGTGTAAACTATCCACCGAATCAGACAAAATTACCCTCGAGTTACACAAAACCCAAACAAAAATTTCTTCTTATTTCCGTCCAACCAAGAAGAACAAACCCTAATAATAATTTCCTTCTTTCGAAGAAGTTCTCGGTATGATGGAGGTCTTTCACCCAATTTTTATTGGTTTCATTTTATTTTTCGAATACTTTGCTTACCTCTTAGCAACAGCCTGACCGGCTAACCGTATTGCACTAAATCAATAGAGTGATTGATGAAGAAATGCTCTGTTGGATGAACTTGCCATAAGAATAAGAACATGACCTCATCTGAAATCTATAACCTGCCAGGATTTTTTTTGTTGCGCTCGTTTACTCTGAAAGGCGAGAAACATTAATATCTCGTTGTTCAGTCTGAGCGAGAACATTAAGCTGGCATTCTGAATTTTTAGAAATTCCTCGTTTGTTTTAGATAACGTGAAAACTAGGTTTTCAGTCGTCCAAAAGGTAAACGAGATTTAAAAATATTGGTTTGATTGTCACTGGGCTGTGATTTAAGTTAACCCACTGGGGATGCATTGATTAGAGATGGTTTTATGTTTTTTGATTGTCATTGAAATTCAAATTGCAAGCATAATGCCAGTCCGGCTGTGGATGAAGATGATGGAACATTTTTCCCGCAAGGTGATAGTTTTGTCATCTTAGTATCTAAGAAGTAGAGACGAATTGTACTTTAACCATTCATCAAAGGAAAATTCTATGCGTATTGGTTGGCTGGCCTTAGGTAATCCGTCCTTCATGAAATGTCATTGTAAGTAGAATGTTTTTCACCGTCCTTTTGGTGGTAGTGAAATGTTATATTTCACTGCCTCCAGTGTTGTAGAGAAATTTTAATTTCATGTTTGATATGTTAACGTGAATGTCACATTTCTCTTCTACTGGTTCGAACGAACAAAGGTTTTTACAGACTGATTTTTTTTTTTTGTTATACATTCATAAAACAAGAGCGTATCATGCCATAATCGATTGGGTAGTTGGGATTGTTTGTTTCAAACAAACTCTGGTACACTTGAAGACATAGATTCACATAATATTTCATTTTGATTTCGTTAGCTTTGAAAATGGATAATGGCCTGTTAAGGGTTGAGGGTCATCTTCCCAGCCTTCCAAATATCTATATTCACTGGTCATGAAGATATAGTTTATAGACTTTCTGTAGTAACTAGTAAGTGTCACAATCTCGATGACTTTACATTTTATGGCTTAACTATGAATCTGGCTTAACTATGAATCAGTGGATTAAAAGAAGCGATTAACGAGTAAATCATCTCTGAAGGATACTTTGGTCCTGAAAATATTAGAGCCTAACTCGTTAGTGAATCACTGATTTGAGTCCGAGATTTCCACTCCCTTGATCCGAACACCCCCTCCCTATAACAAAAGTGAAATTCTAGACAATCTTCAATTTTTGTGTTGTCCAGTAGACTGAACACCGCACAGACACTGCCATTTTTATGAAGATTACATCTGAAGGATCTGGTGTGTTTTGAGTAAAATTTATGCTGGCAACTGGTAGTATCTTTATTGAATTGTAGTATGACATAGCGTCACGTATAAAGAACATCTCTGGCTCATCATGACTTGAAGTCTCCATTTATGATCAGGCACAAAGTTAATTGGGCTTATGCCAGCAGCTTAAGGAACACTACATGGCACAAAAACATTTTTGTAGGTTATTTGAGTCCTTAAACTACTGATGCAACTGTATATGCCTCTTTCTCAGTCTTTTCCAGTTGCTCATATACTGCAGCGTAGTTATTTCTTCTCCATCGACTCTCGTTTTTCCTTCAAGTATAATGATTATCTGCTTGGATATTGACTTATTAGTAGAAATAATTTTCATTTTTCCCGGATGCAAGGCTAATCAGTAACCACATAGCTGTGAGATCTCGAGGACCTGGCATTATCTGGAAATATTGTGTTTGGTATGGATACTCATTTGCAGGTTAAACCAGCCATATGGGCCCTTCATTTCCACCTTTTGGTGATCTTCAATAGGTTTTTCTCTAGTGGAAACCTCTCTTTTCCCATCACAACGTGGCTGCCAAAATACAAATGTAAAAGGCCAAAATAAAACAGTTGTGGGTTAAAGTATTTTGGGGACAACTTATGTTGCTTTGGTCGCGCCTCTGATCATACATCTAGCATGTTAAACCATTTTGAATTCATGTATCAAAAGTCATTTATTGTTTATGCTTTTATCTTTTATAGTCTCTGAGTGCGTAACATTTTGGTTGGTATCTTTAAACATTTTGGTGACAAGATTAGTCCTGGTATTTAAAATTGAAATCCATCGCTGGAAAAGATATGTAGGATATTGGAGAAAACTAAAGTCAATATGGACCTGATGACAGCGAATGCCAAAATAAAGAACGAATGAGCACCAGAGAAAGGAATCGGGACACACTATTATTATTAGAGTTGGAATTTTTTATGTTTTTGTAAGGAATTTTTAATGATGGCTTGATTGATTTTAATGATGAAATTTGATGAAATAGCTTACCATTTATAAGTTCTGAGAATTCATCTATAATATACTCTTTTTTTCACATATATTAATTAGCTATCTGTAACAATATAAAGCACAATCCCATATGATATATATTCTAGGCCAAAATTAGGACTGCCAATGAGTCTGGTCTTCCCGGGTACCATACTATCCGGGTAACTAATATTCACTTGAATAATTGGAAACCAAGTTCTCGTACGTTCAAAATCCACATTTCTTTTGCTCATATATTCAGAATCAAGTTGGAGTCTACATTTTAAAACCAACATAGACAATGTACAAGGAAAAAAAAAAAACAAAGTCATAACCATTAAACAACCACTAGCCCGGTAGAATCTTAATCATGCATCACCATCAATTTTTAAAACCCGAGCTAAAGAGTGTAGTTTGAAGTTTGAAAGTAAAGCTTAAGGCCCTAACCATAGAACTCATCCACAAAAAGATTAGTTGCTTATGAATCTTGTATCACCAACAGTAGTACTACCCTTATTGGTAGCAATATAACATCCACAGTAGAAGTCTTGGAGATCCATGAATTATTTAATTAAGATGGTCTATGGTATAAACAACAACATCTCTTATCGATGTTTTATAAAAATATAAAAAAACATCTCTTATTGTTCTTGAATTCAACTAAAAAAAATGAGAAAAAAATATGATTGTGTAACATATGAAGTTTGTAAGGCGTTGGACGGTGATTTATTATATTCTACTGTTAAGGGCATCGTAGTGGAGGAGCCCGAGATTAAGCTAATGGGGGTTAAAACAAAATTTTATAAAAATTTTGGATTTGTGGGACAAATGCAGAATATTGTATAATATATAGGGGTTTCTATGATAACTGAGATTTGATGGGGGTTAGAGCCAGGGTTACTCAACCCTTGGCTCCGCCCATGGGGCATCGTACCTATGCAACTTAATCGGGTACCCGTCGGCTATAACAGATTAGGACCCAATATTAATAGATTCCTACCCAAATCCACCCAACGGGTACTAAATCTACTAATGGGTCTCATATTAATACCCGGAATTAAACCTGTTATAGGAAGGTTTGATTCGGTTCCGGGCAATTGGGTACCCATTGTAAACCTTAACCAAACTGAATTTTGGGTCAAATTATATACGAGTGAAATTTGATTTTCCAAATATAAATTCTAATGGATGTGTTGGGTTATGTTGTTTCACCCATTAGACACCTAATCCCAAACAGGTGTTATGGAGGGCTATCATTAGACATTGTGAGTCATCAATGGTAATGAGACACTTCGTAGATTACTATTGAATATATCTTGTTCTAGTTTGTATAGTTTTTTAACAAGTTGAAAACAAGTTTTGAAGCCACAAGTCAGATTCATATTAGGTGTGCAATAATTGTCAACATCCGTCGGCCGAGTAAAACGATAGTGTTGTTTTCTATAAGTATGATTGTTATATCTTGGGAGACGACATCCTTAAAACATAAGCGATGTATTCTAACTTTTTTCTTTTTTTACTATTTTGTTTATCACATAAATAAGAATTTCGAGAAACCGAAACACATATTTTTCCAACAATATTAAAGACAATCTAGTTTGTATTTCTTGTGAAATCTGATGATATCAGAAAGTTTTGCATGTTAATTGGTTTACAACATGACATGCATTTGCTGGATAAAGTTCATGATTGTTTTGTGTTAATTGGCTAACAATATCTTGCATATGGAAAGCATGATTGCTTGAAATTATCATGAAAATTGTGTGATCAACTCATTGTATCTCTTGGTTTTTTCTATGCTCTCTGTACACAATGAATTCAATCATATGTTGTGCATGCATGATACATTACATAATTGGTAACAATATTATGATAACTTGGTGATTTCTCTTTCATTTATGCATGTTGATTCCTTACAGTAAATGCATGAAAAATAATCAGTTGGATATTTTTCATCGGCATAATCATCTGTGCCATTAATCATCGTTATCTAGGAGTCTAATGATGGATGAAAATATTTTAGTGAAATTGCATATTGATGATCAACTTTCTTGTTAAGTGCTATTGTTTGTAAATTTTTAGAATAAGTAAGTAAAATATTTACTCACTGTTTGATGCGAGAATGCATGGGTGATAATAATTCGATCATGGATGACTCAATAACGGACATTTGAAATGGAAATATTATCTGTTGTTTTGGATTGTATCCAAATTTATCTACGCGAGCATTGTTCCTCTGTATTCATATCTCCATGAAATTTGGAAAATCATGGTTTATTTGAAAATGAATAGACATGAGATAATGTTATCATTAAGGTTTTATTGCATGAGCCATTTAGCATGTTTTAAGAGATACAACCTAAAACAGGAGAGGTAGATTGGTATAAATTTAATCTACCAAGCGGTTACTGATTGGGATAATGTCATCTAATCTGATACTATTATCCGTTTAGTATTAGCGGTGATAATATTTGGTATCAACGAAGGATATAGCAAATTGATTAACAGTAATTAACAATTTCCTTGGATAACAACTTTTGAGAATTTAACTTCAATAGACAATACATGTGACTGTGTGGAAAATCAACGGTTGTACATCATGTTCGTTTCAAGGAATTGGATTCCTAGGGATTGCACCCAATTCCTTGAACCGACGGTACAAATGAACTTTTTGTAATTGAGAATTTTGATTCCTAGGAATCCAGTTCCTTCCAAAATAGTAGAATTCCATTGCATTGGTCCAATAGTGCAATGGAATTGGATTCCGGGGTAAAAACAAAGGTAATTGAATTACCTCAACCGAACATGAATTTTTAGGATTTGAATTGCATTCCTTGGAATCCAACCCCATAATTGAATTCTTAGGTTTTCAATTCTCCCAACCGAACGGGCTGTTAATTTTGTACTATACATGCTCAAACTTTTTGTATTGTAAATATTTTGTAGGTTGAGGTTTCATGACTATAAGAGATCTAGGCATTGACTTAAGGAATGACTAATTTAGTATGTGATATGTCTATACAGATTGGATTGAATTGATATTTGGAGTTAATTTTAAAGTATAGTTAATGTGACAGAAGTATCAATTTGATAAATATTCTAATATTCCCTTTTATTCAAGTTAGGGATAGTCATTATGTGTGATGAAATCCTTAATGATCCTGCTTTTCTTATTGGAAAATGTAGATCCAGCATATTTTTGTTGACCTGAGTTGATAGTAGCACTAGCCAGGCTCAACGGATGGTTTGAAACTATCTGTTTATAATATTGAATGAATTATGCTCTGGTTCCCAAATTGGAATAAATTGGATTTTTAGTTAGGCACTTATCTTAATTTTCAAATAGTAATATTTATGATTAGTGCACCACAGATTGTGGGGTGGTTATCATATAACGAGATTGTTATAATCATCAAAATATGGGGGTGGCCTGAAATGCTGTTATGGTATGTACAGTATGTTCCTAAAAATATGAGGTCAACGCATGGATTTAGGATTCTGTGGAGACACATATACCTGAACAAATAATCATCAAGGTCAAGATAACATAATAGAAAGACTTGACAGAGCAATCGTCACCCAACATTGAAGGACCGCCAACCCTCATGCGGGAGTCACTCATCTCCCAAGGATAGCCTCTGATCATGCCCCAATATTTCTTCACACCAAAGCAATCGACTGGTAAGGACAAAAAAGATACAAATTCGAACATTTTTGGTTATCTCACCCTCAACTAAAGCAAGTCGTTGAATCGTCCTGGACTCAACAAAATGACGCAGAACTGACGTTCGACCTTCAAATAAAGTTGATAACCACTAGCCAAATCTTAATGGAATGGAACAAAGTAAATTTTGGTCACTTTCCGAAAATGGTTCGAAAATCGACCACTCAAGTACAAATGGCACAACATCGGTATGCAATTACAAGTGGTGAGGAATTAGATTACTGGATGCGAAGTCAACACCTAAACCTTTTGGAATGCCATGCAACTTATAGGAGGCAAAGATCCATAATTCAATGGCTTCAATCGGGAGACAATAATACGACTTTCTTCCACACAAAAACAACAATCCACTGCAGTCGTAACAATATCCAGCAACTGCAAGATTCACTCAACAATTGGTCAGTGATAAAGATCAGATAATTAGAATCATCCACAATCATTTCACTGATAAATACATATCTCAAAGCACAACAATTGAGAACGAGTTATTTACGGATATCACTCCAAGATTAACGGCAACACAATGTTCAAGGCTAACTGCGGAAGTGACCACTACAAAAATAAAACAAGCACTCTTCTCCATTAATTCTAAAAGTGCTCCAGGTGCTGATGGTAAAACAAGTAAGTTTTTCAAAAAAAAAAAGGGAAACCACTCATACTCAACTAATAGCCATGATCCACAGTTTTTTTAGCAATCTAAATATACACCCTCTCGTGAATCACAGAAACATCACACTAATTCCAAAAGTAGACAACCCAGAAAAACACTCCCAACCCATCAGACTATGCAATGTATCTTATAAAGTTATACCAAAAAGTTTGGTTAATCGTTTAAGACCTATTTTCCCATTCATAATAACCCATATCAAAGTTCTTTCGCGCCTCGACGATCAATTCATGATAACATAGCTATTGCAGGAGAACTATTTCACCGCATCAAAACCTCGACTGTCACCAAAGATCCGAAAATAGCTCTAAAATTAGATATTAAAAAGGCATATGACAGCTTGATTCGGGTTTTATCAAAATAGCTTTCACTAAATTAGGATTCCCGACCATTTTTGTGGATTACATCATGCTCTGCATCACTTCAGTGACCTATTCAATCAACATTAATGGTACCCCTCATGGTTTCATCACGCCAACAAGGGGCATCAGACATCGAGACCCGATATCGTCCTACATATTCATAATATGTGCATAAATCCTCTCTACTAATCTTGGAAATATGGAGGCCAAAAATCTAGTAAGGGGCCTCCGCATTTCCCAAAAGGAACCTCGAATTTTACATCTAATGTATGAAGATGACCTCCTCATCACTTGCAAAGCTTCTCAGGAAAGCAACATTCACCTCAAGAAGCTGCTTAAATCCTACAGTTATTCAGCAGGACAAGTGATCAATCCAAAAAAATCTACAATCATTCATCATCCAAGAATTCAACAGCATAACATAGATCCTCTACATCAATTCTACGGCATGCCAACCACATCATCCCCACCTATGTACCTGGGAGTACAATTCAAACACGGTAGATGCACTCG
Organism: Papaver atlanticum; assembly: GCA_023531105.1. Classification (NCBI taxonomy): domain Eukaryota; kingdom Viridiplantae; phylum Streptophyta; class Magnoliopsida; order Ranunculales; family Papaveraceae; genus Papaver; species Papaver atlanticum. The sequence continues at coordinate 31,590,994 of JAJJMB010007708.1, read as the reverse complement.
CAATATCTGAGATCCTTTGCTTCAACGATTAGCTCATAAGGCCCAGGGATGCATAAAAAAATGCCTCACTCCAGCAGGAAGGTTAGTCCTCATTAAAACCTCTTTAACACCTACTGCAAACCACATGATGCACTTGCAGCTTTTTCTCACCCATGTACACAAACATATAGATAGGATCACCGGAAATTTTTTATGGGGACATGATTCCTCGGTGAAAAAACTTCACTCGTTAGGATGAACCAAACTTAACAAACCAATAACACAAGGATGTATCGACATAAGGAAAATTATCCATCACAATTAAGCTTTATTCATGAAAATACTTTGGAACATTCACGACCAACCTCTTTCCATATGTTCCATCCTATACAATGAGAAATATCTATATCATCAACCAATTTTCCAAGGAACCTCTCACATGCCACCATCTTCCATCCCACAATGGAAACAAATGGCTTCCCTCATTCCTTCAGTCAAACGACTAATTTTCCACCGTATAGGAAACAGACCCCTCCAAGCTAACTGGATTCCCCAGTTCGAAAGCCTGGATCCTACATAATGCTATCCTATTCAATCAGTGGCGGATATCATTGACCCTTTATCTCATAACTGGAGACATGATCAATTAAACAACCTTCCTCCTAATGTTGTCCAGCATATTATACATATTTACCTTCCCCTTAACAACCCACCTGATAAAATCATTTGGATACACAACAACATCCGCATATTCTTATCTGATCCAACAAGATAGCCATCAAAACCTAAACCCTCCTCCCACCAACTAAATTTCTATGGACTCTCCCATGTCTTCCAAAAATCCAGCTTTTCTTGTGTAAAGATATTAACGAAGGTCTTCCAACCTTATCCCTATTACACCATATCAACCTCTCCAACTCCAATTTATGCCCTAGATGCAACGCTGAACCGGAGTCAACTGAGCACATGCTCATTCACTGCCCGATAGCAACATCTGCTTGGAACAACCTGTTTATTCGCCTATCAACAAACCAACTCAACAGTTCAATCAAACAACTACCTTAAATTCGCAAACAACCATATCCCAAATCCTACAAGGTCCCAACCCCATATCTTCAATCACATCTTACTGTTTTCTATTCTGGTCTCTTTGGACGACTAGGAATGAAATAGTGTTTAAACAGACCCAATCCCCACCATCTTTAATCCTGGAGAGAGCTTTGATTCAACAACAAGAATTTGAATGGGCCAAAAAGACAAACCCCTCAGTTCTCCCTGGAGAATCACCATCCAGAATTAGTACAACCAACATTAGAACATCAACAACTATCTCAGTGGATTTGTCCAGTCCAACACCGGATTGGATTAAAATAAATACTGATGGGGATTCAAGAAATCCTGAACTAGCAGGGGCAGGATTTATATGCAGGGACTCGAATGCAAACACTATATTGGCTTTCACAAAACCACTGGGAATAACTACTGCACTGACGGCCGAAACTTGGGTAACCTTGTTGGCAACCAAAATGGCGACGAAAAGACAATGGCTAAAAGTGATGTTCAAAACAGACTCAGAAAACCTCATGCACTTCATTCAATCTTCAGTTGAAGCTCCTTGGTATATTTCAGGTATGATCGCAGAAATAAAAGAAAGAATGTAACAAATTCCTTTTTGCCCTATTCAACACAATTATAGAGAAGGAAACCAAACGGCAGATGTACTAGCAAACTTTGCAGCTGACAAAAGCCAAGCAAATACGTTTTCGATAAAGATTTGGGACCATGCTATCCCTCCTTTTATTAACCAGATTATATTCAGTGACTCTATGGGTACCAGATACCCACGTGTAATAACAATTTAGTCCTTGTCTTTATTTAATATACATGCTTCAAAAAAAATACATATATATAAAGCAATTTTTGTCAAACATGCACATTTGAAAGAAAAAGTGTTTGAGAATTATATCGAGTCGACATAGAATGCGATTTCTAGAGAGAGAGAGAGTCTTATAATTGCATCAATGAGGGGAATAGACTTATAGCCTTACTAGAGAGTAAGTTACGGCGGTATTAACCTAGCAATTGGAGATCCCATGGTCTAGATTCAAAAGGGAAAGCTATGTTTTGAAGTACTCGCCAAATAACACTAAAAGATATTAATTTTTTCTATCCCATTCCCATGATAAAATTCAGTGTTTCCTGTCAAGTATGTGGTTGAGATTTTCTTTTAATGATTCCTGTAGCTTAATCTTAATAACAGACGGTTAGTGAACTGTGATTTATAAAGAATTTTAGTGACTTTTGAAATTTCTCGTTAGTCATATTATTATGATCAAAATGTCAAACAAGTATATACCATTTGTTGAATGCTTTGATATGGTATATTGAATTATGAAGTATAACGTTTATCTTTTGATCTTCGTAACGCGACATCGACATAATTTATGTAACTTTTTCCTTGATTGTGTATTGCATATAGGTTTTTATACATTTAGTAGGAATATCATCATCCAAAACACTTAGCAACCTAAGTAACCCTATCACCGATATGGGTGGCGGAAACATGCCTGGAGACCTCGGATCAAAGTCCGCTAAAGCTAGATTTCCATTTATACTCCCTACTTTTCACCAAGTTATCCCGTTCCGTTATCATCACTATGGAAATTTGACGAAAACTTTAAGGAAAGCGAGGCATGCAGAAAGACATCCAGAAATTTAAAAATTCTTCCTTGGAATTTCTTTGATCATAAGTCCAAACACACGTAAGCACGCCATGAGCACCAAATCAAACATGTTTGGCGTAATAATTCGTCACAGATGCTATTAAAATAATATTTATAGAATTCTCGAAATTAAACTTTAATTCTTTCAACTATCATTCTCCTTCAAAGTGCTCTACTGAGTTTACTCTCGTCCCCTCTTTCTCTCTCTCGAAATCCTACATTTCTTCTAATAGTTTATATCTATGGACAATGATGATCATACTCAAACTAAGTCTCTTGAAGTATCCCCTCCTCTATTTTTGGTTGATATTTTGTTTTTGTTTTGTTTTTTTGGAGATTTTCATAAATAATCAGTATATTACTAATATCTGAAATAGTTGATTGTAGTGATCCTAGATTAAAGATTCAAAAATGTTCAAGTAATGGGAGAGAATAACATTTTCCTTTCCAATATTGTTATGTAATTTCGTTATGGGCCTGGGGCATGCGGATGTGGTATCCCCACGTCACCATAAAAATTCCTTTAGATGATAATGTTGATTTGGTGAAACTCTATGAATGGTGGAGAGAAATTATACGCTTTGGTGAAAAAGCGGGGGTATAACAACCACACCCAATAATTCGTTCGGCAATCTGTATGGAATTACTTCAATATTATTCCGAGAACACTAGCTTATAAAGCGAGCTCTATTAAGAAAGATATCAAAGAGTTATATCTCTTTTTTTCAATTCAATCAGCAAATCAAACAGATAGTAATCTATGAGCTTGATTAAAATGAGAAATAACTTGGATTCTACCAAAGACCAATGCCAAAGTGTCAATCAATTTATATCCAACAAACAAAGGTCGGATTTACCAATTGATTGAACTACGCACAACCTGTGATATTTTTATTATATAAAATTATAATGCAGAAAAGAAATAACACACACACCAGAAATTTTGTTAACGAGGAAACCGCAAATACAGAAAACCCAGGGACCTAGTCCAGCTTTGAACACCACACTGTATTAAGCCGCTACAGACACTAGCCTACTACAAGTTAACTTCAGACTAGAATGTAGTTTAGCCCTAACCAAGTCTCACACCGATTAAGGTACAGTTGCATTCCTTACGCCTCTAGAACCACGCCAGATTCCGTGCACTTGATTCCCTTAGCTGATCTCACCCCCAACTAAGAGTTGCTACGACCCAAAGTCGAAGACTTATAAAAAAAACTGTCTCCCACAGATAAGTCTATTCTGATAGATAAATCTGTCTCCCACGGAAGTACCTACGAAGTTTTGTTCCGTCTTATGATAAATCATGGTGAACAGGAACCAATTGATAATCTGGTCATATACTCCCGAAGAGCATCCTAGAAATATCAATCACCTCACAATAACTTAACTATATGATAGTAGAAGAAGTTATTGCGGAACCACAAAGTCTGAGACGAAGAACTTTGTGATTACTTTTTATATCTTACCTATCGGAGATAAATATCGAGCAAATCTTAGAGAAGATAGTACTCAATACGATAGAACAAGTAAGATCAGAATACGCAACTACAGAGAAAATAGTTGGATTTGGCTTCACGAATCCCAAATGAAGTCTTTAAGTCGTTAACCTAATATGGTTTTGGAAAAACCTAGGTTAAAGGAGAATCGACTCTAGTACGCAACTAGGACACAGGAAAGTGTCGGGATTAGGTTTTCCAGTTGCTAGAGTTCTCCCTTATATATTCTTTCAAATCAGGGTTTTCTTACAATCAAAGCTAAGATAGCTTAGTAACAAAGCATTCAATATTCACCGTTAGATGAAATCCTGATTTAAGATTCAAGCTAAGTTTGCTTAATAATAAAGCAATTAATCTCCACCATTATATGGTCTTAGCTTGTTACACACAAATGAAATATACCTTCATTAGATATAGGTAACCGTACCTAAACGTGTATATTGAGTTGGCTCAATAACAGTTAACCTAAATGTGTATATTGAGTTGGCTCAATAAAGGGGGAGATTGTTAGAGAACTGCTCGGTCGAACTCGCAAGCATCGTTATCTCAAGCTTGTTTGTCAAGTTTAGGTGATCAAAACTATAAGTCTTGATTTCTAGTTTACTTATAGCTATGTCTCGAATTAGGATAGAATGTGTAGTTGATCTTTAGACTTCATGACATTCATCAATTGAAGACGAAGATCTACTGAGGATAGCTTGGAGGAACTTCATCAACAAAAGGTATGTGGAGACTAAAACTTATCTATCACTCAGAAGTCCATTCTATTATATCTCCTATTGAGACTAAGTCGTATAGCTATATAGACTTTTACATTATACACATTTGATATTTCGAGCCGAGTTTATCTCGCTTATCTATTTCTCGAAATATGTGTTGGAATCTTTTTTCTTTAGCTACGTTCATCGTTATTCTTGACGAGTTTAGTTGGAAACAATTTATTTATTGGAAACTAAATAATAAGTCAAAAGATGATCATGTGAAAATTTCCTTGAAACATTTTACATGATTTGTGTGAGACAGTCATTTAATATCGACTCGGAATGTTTTGTATTGATCATTCGATCACTTGAAAATTACTTATAAGATAATGGTATGTGTGAGACAGCCATTGTCGTCTTCTAAGGATGTTTCAATGATTGAAATGAGAGTTTAGAACAATTAATCATTGTCTAGATATAGCGCCATATGTATACCCGTATGCAAGCTGTGTTGGTATAATTCAGGTCCGAGAACCAAGTTTGCATACCAGTATACGAACGGTTTTACCAGAGTTAGGTCCGTAGCGACAGTATGCATACCCGTTTGCGAACTGTCGTACATGACTAAAGTCCAGAACTTAAGTTTGCGTACCCTTTTGCAAACTGAGTTGGTTAAAGTTTTAAAATCGGTTAAGTATGATTTTATACTCATGAACAAATATATTTATAAATTAAGGAATGCAATCTTTGAAAACCATGGCTAAATATTCATGAATTGATTCTCTTGAATCAATCCAATTTTGTTTCAATTGTGTCTTGTACTATGAGAATATAAATAATTGAACAACTTTATGAGTAACACAATTAGATTCATTTGATTATCATTTGATCTAGAAGGGTTAGATGAATATGGTTAATACAAAGGTGTTCATATGGCTAACTTCAGTTACTATTGTTGAGCCAACTCAATATACACGTTTAGGTACGGTTACCCATATCTAAATGAAGGTATATTTCATTTGTGTGTAACAAGCTAAGACCATCTAACGGTGGACAGTTTTTTCTTTTGTTTTAAGCAAACTTATTAGCTTGAATCTTAAATCAGGTTTTCATCTAACAGGGAATATTGATTGCTTTGTTTCTAAGCTATCAAACCCTGATTTGAAAGACTATATAAGGGAGAACTCTAGCAACTGGAAAACCTAATTCCCACACTTCTGTGTGATACTAGTTGCATACTAGAGCTGACTAAAGACTTCATTGGGATTCTCCTTTAACCTAGGTTTTCCTAAAACCATTATAAGTTAACGACTTAAAGACTTCATTAGGATTCTGAAGCCAGACCTAACTATTTTCTCTGTAGTTGCGTGTTCTGGTCTTACTTGTTCTATCGTATTGAGTACTATCTTGTCTAAGATTGGCTCGAGATTTATCTCCAATAGGTAAGATATAAAAAGTAATCACAAAGATTTTCGTCTCATTCTTTGTGATTCCACAATAACTTCTTCTACTACCATATAGTTAAGTTATTATGAGGTGATTGATATTTCTAGGATGTTCTTCGGGAATATAAGACCGGATTATCAATTGGTTCCTGTTCACCCTTATTTATCAAAAGACAGAACAAAAAACTTCGTAGGTATTTCTGTGGGAGACAGATTTATCTATTAGAATAGACTTTTCTGTGGGAGACATATTTGTTTATAAAGTATTCGACTTTGGGACGTAGCAGCTCTTAGTTGTGGGTGAGATCAGCTAAAGAAATAAAGTGCGTAGAGTCCTGCTGGGATTGAGAGGCATAAGGAATGCGACTGTACCTTAATCGGTGTGAGACTTGGTTAGGGATCAACTACATTCAAGTCCGAAGTTAACTTGTAGTAGGCTAGTGTCTGTAGCGGCTTAATACAGTGTGGTGTTCAAATCTTGACTAGGTCCCGGGGTTTTTTATGCATTTGCGGTTTCCTCGTTAACAAAACTTCTGGTGTCTGTGTTATTTCTTTTCCGCATTATAATTGTTTATATAATTGAAATATCACAAGTTGTGCATAGTTCAATCAATTGGTAAATCCAACCTTTGGTTGTTGATTGAAATTGATTGACACTCGAACATTGGTCTTTGGTACCGTTCAAGTTATTTCTCATATCAATCAGGCTCACAGATCTCTATCTGTTCGATTACAGATTGTATTGAAAAATTGAGATATAACTCTTGCATTTATTTCCTTGATTAAGTCTGACTGTCTAGTTGATTCTCTTGGAATTCTATTGGATTTAGTCCATACAGATTGCCGAACGAAATATTGTGTGTGGTTGTTAGACCCACGCTTTTTCATGAACATCATCGTCTAGCTCGTGACGATGGACCTATGTATTTAGATCCGTCTCAGTATCGTAGACTTATTGGTCATTTGATTTACTTGACTATTACTCGTCCATAACTTAGTTATTCACTTCATGTTTTCTACAATTTATGCAATCTCCTTGTATGTCTCATTGGGAAGATGCGGCTCGAGTTCTTCGATCAATGTCTCAAGGGTCACCATGTCAAGGTATTTTTCTACACAAGGATAGTGCTCTACAACTTAATGCACATTGTGATTATGATTGGGATTCATGTCCTCTTAGTCGTCTTTCTTTTACAGGTTACTTTATATTTCTAAGAAGCAACATAATGTATCACAATCTTATACCGAAGCGGAATATCGTTATATGGTGTTCATTTGTGGTGATTTTACAAGGCTAAAGGATTTATTGAAGTCTCTTGGTGTTTTCCGCTCGCAACCCATGCGTCTTTATTGTGACAGTCAAGTTGCACTTCATACTGCTGCCAATCCTTTTTTTCATGAGCGCACCAAGTATATCGAGATTGATTGTCATTATATCTGACATGATCACATTCAGGACGGTGGTATAGTCACTTCTCATGTTCATACAACTGAACAACTAGCTGACATTATCACTAAAGCGCTTGGACGTCCTCAGTTTGAGTTTCTTCTTCACAAATTGGGCGTTTGTGATCCCCATGCTCCAACTTGGCCAATCGTATATATATATATGCGTTAGAAAAGATATTATCTAAAGAAGGTAGGATATAATTTTTTTAATTTTATGTGTTGTGTACATCATTTATATATATCTTTATGTACATGTAAGAGTTCTAGTAAGATTGAATAAATCAATTCTCTTCTTCTCAAACTCATTTTTTTACAGACCAAGAATGAAGTAGATCATGAAAGAGATTAACAAATAAATTTTTAGGTAGGTCCGAGTGTGAAGCTAATCACTAGACACAATCTTTTGTCCTGACCCTAATTTATAATCTTGTCAAAAGGTTCGTGGTCCTCGTACGATGGGCCTATGTATTCGAATCTGTCTTAGCATCGTAGACTTATTGGTCATTTGATTTACTTGACTATTACTCGTCCATAACTTTGTTATTCAGTTCATGTTTTTCCACAACTAATGCAATCTCCTCGAATGTCTCATTGGAACGCTGCGGTTCTATTTCTTCGATATCTCAAGGGTCACCCTGGTCAAGATATTTTTCTATGAAAGGATAGTGCTCTACAACTTAATGAATATTGTGATTATGATTGGGCTTCATGTCCTCTTAGTCTTCGTTCTCTTATGGGTTATTTTATATTATTCTTGGGAGGCTCTCCTATATCATGTATGACTAAGAAGCAACAGACTGTTTCGCGATCTTCTGCTGAAGCAGAATATTGTTCTATGATGTTCACTTGTAGTGAGTTTCCATGGCCAAAGGATTTATTGAATTCTCCTGTGTTACACTCGCAACCGATGTGTCCTTATTGTGACAGTCAGGATGCACTTCATATTGCTGTCAATCCTGTTTTTCATGACCACACCAAGCACATCAAGATTGATTATCATTATATATGTGATCACATTCAGACCATTGCTATAGTCACTTCTCATGTTTGTACAACTGAACAACTAGCTGACATTTTACAAAAGTGCTTGGACGTCCTCAGTTTTAGTTTCTTCTTCGCAAGTTGGCGCTCGTGATCTTCATGCTCCAACTGATGGGGGTATTAGGAACATATGTATTTTGTGCATATTCTTTTATACACGTCATTAGGCCATTCGTATATGTATGTTAGGCAAGATATTATCTAAAGAAAGTAGGATATAATTTGTTTGCTTTTATGTGTTGTGTACGACATCTATATATCATTATGTATATGTAAGGGTTATGGTAAGATTGATTACACCGATTTTCTTCTTCTCAAACTCATTTTTACATAACAAGAATGAAGTAGATGAGAGAGATTAACAAATGAAGTTTTGGGTAGTTGTAGGCGTGCAGCTAATCACCGGATACAATCTTTTCTTGCTCACACTATATGAAACGACTATGAGGAAACTCTAGTTTGCTCTAGACTATTCTAACTTCAAACATTAGATAATTGTGTTGAGTTTACACAATGAGAAATTATAATAGTATTCCAAAAGAGATGGATCTCTAAAGAAATGAAAAATATTAAAGTTAAACTAAAAATCATCAGTAGAGAAAATAACTATAGGATATTTGAGAAAACTAAAGTCAAATGGATTAGTATATCGTTATTATAAAGAGAACCGAAATATATTTGAAGTTCAAATGAGTGTTGATGGTTGGATAAGGTTATAGAAAACTGTCAACAATATAATTTGATCTCTTGGACACGATGAAAGTCAAATGCGCATATTAATGGGCATTCATAGTTTCAAGAACGAAGGAACGCCAGAGAATAGATCTATGACATGTTATTTCTAAGGTCAGGTACAAAACATTCGATCTTATCAGTAGCTCATGAATGTGAAGAGAACTGCTAGATATATTTTGTGTATAACTATTATAAGAACTTATTTATGTTTTTCAAAGAAAGTTTTAATGATGGCCTCATTTACTTGTTAATGTAATAGTTTACCATTTATAAGTTTTGATAATTTATGTGTGATATATTATTTTCTTTACATGTATTATATGTCTTTATATATATATTGTCTTTGCATAAATCCTTGTGATATATTCGCGAAGCTCCCATTTATTACCATTTATAACCTTCTCTTGCACAGGTTATTACAACTTGTTCTTGCCCTTCACCCCTTGGGGGATATTCATCCCAAAATTTTATTCCAATCCCTGCCATCATTTCCACTATAGTTTATTTTATTGTATTTAGTTAACAGTGAACTTACCTTTGCTTTTGAGAGGCCAACTTTCTGTATCATCCACATTAGAGGTAGGAATATTGATATCCAGGATATGGTTAATGATTGATTGCCCAAAAAAAAAATTCTAGTAAGTTTATGTTCCAAGTTTTGTCATCCATTATTGGTTGACTTACCTTTGTCAAATTATGCGGCGTCGTAGTGAATTTGGTTATTGGTGATTTAACCTTCGGGATCCAATAATCGTCCCAAATATTTATGTTTGTACCATTTCCTATATCCCACACACAATGTTTTTTTAACTTGTTCTATTCCTATTGTTTGGGTACCTTTCCACACCTAACTGTCTTATTGTTTGGGGATGGTATTTAAGTGGAGGATATCAGTTTTAGGGTAGTATTTTGCCTTTAAATGGAGGCGCAAAGAGAGTCGGAACTTTCTTTTAGTCTCCATCCCATTTTAGCCACCAGGACTAAATTAAAATTCTCCATTTTTTCAATAAAACGCGGACTTGAATAAGCTTATCTGATCTTTACGAACAAGGTTGGTTGGTTTTAAATAAGCTTGGTTCCGTCGCTTTATTCTATTAGAGATTGAATTTCGGTAATGCTTGCCCATAAACACTAGCTATCTGGAGGAATTGAAACACTTTTGGATATTACAGTTAGTGTTTGAATGGCAAACTCACGGTCAGGCTTGCATTGTGGATGCAAATTTAGATGCCAGTGTTCCAAACCTAAGAAAACGGATTTGTAGGCTCAATCATTAATTTCTTAGTTTTTACTAAAAATGGTATATCATGATTTTTTATTTATTTTTTTGAAATATTTTTCCTCGAAAGTATAACAACCATATGTTATTGAACCTAAATGTTTTGTTTGTGGAGCTACGGTGATGTATACAGTGTATAGTGGTCAGAACTAATGATGTTAGGGTTCCTCTCACTAGGATTGCAGCTATTATTCTTTTCCATTAAGAATGAGTGGCTTCAAATTTTTTTCATTGATTATTACGTTTTGGGGATTTGGGTAGTGTATTTATGACTATTCTTCTGCAAGTAATAATAGAGTTCCGCTGTAAAGATTTGGCTAGTTGTATTAGGGTGATTATGCACAGACCAAGTCCTTGAACCACACCAAAACCGTATTCCAAATGTGCCTCATAGTTTTTTTGATGGGTCATATGGGCCCCGTGGAGGAAAGCAAGAGAGCCGGGTATATACGAGAGCTTTATGACTGTTTTTTTCTTTCACGGTTTGAAGAATTTTTGGTTGTATTATTTTGTAGTGTACGTACTATCAATCAAATCGAACCTCAAATGAGAGATGCAACGTATAGTGCTCTATTCTTCAAATGTAACTTCCTGTACTCTTTGGTAGAAGTGAGTGCTAAATATATATTATCATAGCATCTTACAAGCAAGAAGAAAATAGAATTTAAATGAAAAGTCTCTAAGTATCGGGAATCAAATCTTCCGCATACGGTGTTCGTTTTGCAACGGATATATCCTTGCTGTTATTGTCAGGTGGTCAATTTGATGTAGCTACGGGCTTAAATCGCTGACTTTATAGATCTTCCTTTGAAGTTATTCAAACTATGTCTTCCAGCATTTTTTCCTATTTATTAGAACATTGGACTAACATCTTATTTCGGCGGGCCTATTGCTTCTTTCCATGATGGGATATGTTTGTTCTTTGGTGCCAAAGGTCATTGACCATGAGTCAACTATCTTGACCAAGGACTTGATCCCCGTAATCCAACAAGACATCCATTGAAAAATTTCAGGAAACTGTCTGAAGACTTTTCTAGCTTTTACCACAAAATCTGTCGAGATTACTGTTTCTATTTCAAGATGTTTCTTGTTGGTTTCGTCATTTAAATCACATAACATACATTTTATCAACATTGCTAGTCACTAAGTAAAGATGATATTTCTTCATTTATTTTCAGCCATATTTAATGCTCATTTCTTAACTTATAGCTTCGATAAACTTCGAGTAGGGTGTGGTTACAGTGAAGGACAAAAGATTTTTCACGTCCTATATATTTAGGATGGCCAGAAAATTGGAGCCAACATATTTCCCCGTTTAACTTGATCCGTTGAATAAAGATGGAATATAAGGTGACTAAAGAATGTCCATGGATTTTATTTTAAAGGGTGCCAATGTATGTCAGGAAACTGTATTATTTATTCGAGTTCGTATTTGAAATATCAAATACTATTTCGAAAATAGTTTTCGACAATTAAAAAGACTATGGTGTCAATGTATGTCAGGAAACTCTGTAATTTATTCGAGTTCATATTTGAAATATCAAATATTATTTTGAAAATAGTTTTCAACAATTAAAAGAACTATGGTGTCAATGTATGTCAGGAGACTCTGTAATTTATTCGAGTTTGTATTTGAAATATCAGATATTATTTCGAAAATAGTTTTCCGCAATTAAAAGGACTATGGTGTCAATGTATGCATCGAATCTACAGAGGGGTCAGTGGGGTCTCTAGCCCCCCTAAATATTCTGAAAAAGTAAACTTCGTATGTACATCAAAATTCTGTATAAAATGGTAATCCGTATAAAACGGTAATTTTGGAACTAATTTAAGATTTATACACATATCCAATTCCACGAAAACAAAACTACAAAAAACTTAAGAATTACTTGTAGATACGGTTATTATTTTACCTGTAATAAAATGAATTCATTAGACCCTCAAAGTTCATGTATAATTCATATGAACAATAAAAGACTAATTGGTTTTCAACTGCATCGATTCCATTTACAAGTAAGAGTTCTTACTCCTATTTTATTAAAAATTGTTATTGTTTCTTCTTTGATTACTTGATTTCTTTATCGTGTTTTTACGGATCGATGAAATTGGGATAATTATGATGAGGTTAATTATTGTTTTTCCCATTAAATTAAATTTTCAGTTAAGATCTTCGAGAATAGATTATGCCCCGTTGAACTTTTCTTCTGGATTCGCCAATGCCTCTACTATGGAGATAAGTATAAAGCCTTCATTTGGATAACATGTTCGACTATTACTCGCCTTGAGAGTGACGTAAAAATATCCCGGCGTCATTAGGGGCGACCCTGAAAGAATTAGGGGCGACTTTTTTATTCCCAACCCATAGACACAGTTATGGGATGTCTTAATGTTTAGAGATTACCTAAGTGCCCTTACACAATTTGTAGTTAGTATAGTGGTATTATCTACCGATTGTTAAAGTATAAAATTTCATTGGTTTTTGAAAATTTTGAATTTTGGGCTACTAGCACAATCGGTAGATAATGAACATCACGAGACTACCGATTATACAATCGGTAGACAATAAACATCACGAGTCTACCGATTGTGAAAATACAGAAACTCAAAATTCC
>JAJJMB010007708.1:31517096-31577521 GCA_023531105.1 Papaver atlanticum | reverse complement strand
TACCGATTGTGAAAATACAGAAACTCAAAATTCCATTGGTTTTTGAAAATCTTGAATTTGGGACTACTAGCACAATCGGTAGATAATGAACATCACGAGACTACCGATTATACAATCGGTAGTTAATAAACATTCTTTAACACTCACGGATCTACATACTCAGGAATCTGCAGCTCGTCTGGAAGCAGCTACAGTACAACAGGACTCATTCAACACACTGATTGCTTTATCTCAGGAATCTAAAGTACAGTTTACCAATCTTATCATCCACTTAGACAAAGCTTTTCCTGAACCTGAGACAACACCCTTCTCCGGCCGTTCTTCTCACTCAGACAATAACTATATTGCCGGTACAAGTAAAGATAATTTCTTAAAAACACCCAAAATTGATTTTCCGAAATTTGAAGGAGACAACCCTAGGGCTTGGATCCGCAAGTGTGACAGATTTTTTCAACTCAAGGATGTTCCAGTACAACAACAACTTGAGTTTGCAGTTATTCACTTGGAGGGCAAAGCTGACTCATAGTTTCAATATTTTCAAACTGGTAAACCCACACTTTCTTGGCTTGAATTCTCTTCTGCCAATTGTGAACGTTTTGAGGATTTAGCTAATGAGAACTTTGTAGGCTGTTTTAATAAATTGTCCCAAACACATTCATTTGATGATTACTTTGAAAACTTTGAACCTCTTAAGGCTTTAATGCTTCTTAACAATCCCAATCTTAAGGAAGATTATTTCATCATGAGATTTTTGAGTGGACTGAAGGAGGTCATTCGTGTCTAAGTAGAGATGCACAAACCAACCCTAAAACCCAATCTTACAGACCCCCCAACACAACCAATTATTTCAATAAGTTTTCTCCTACACCACAAAAACCACCAACTTTTACCTCCCTCCCCACTCCAACTACAGGAACCACTAATCCACATATTCCTACCCAAGCCAGTAATTCCTTGTATGTTCCACCTCCAATTCGTTATTTATCTAGAGAACAACAGGACAAAAGAAGAGCTCAAAGCCTCTGCTATAACTGTGATGAAACATACATTCCAGGACATATGTGCAAACCTCAACACTTGTTCATGGTTATTACTGAAGAAGAACCTGAGGAACTCCACAACTATCAACTACTACTGAGCTCTCAGACTCCTTAATCGAATCAAATATGAAGATCTCTTTACATGCTCTTACTGGTACAATGAGTGCTGACACTATTCTCATTCTTGGGTTTGTCAAGAACCACTCAGTCACCATATGATCGACACATGAAGCACCCATAGCTTCACCGACTCAGCTTTGGCACATCAATTGGCCTGTGACATACACCCAACAGCCCACATGCTTGTCACAATGGCTAATGGTGCAAGAACTACAAGCACTGGCATATGCCATAATCTACACTGGACAATGCAAGATCATCACTTTTGTGGTGACTTAAGACTACTTCCTTTAGGGGGTTATGACATAGTCTTAGGAGCAGATTGGCTTAGCAACTTGGGAGATGTCACCTTCAATCTAGCCAAACTCTCTATTTCTTTTCTTCATCATGATAAACTCATTACTCTTCAGGTGACTACTTCCAACCATCTCTCATGATGATGAGCAGCAATGCAGTCAAAAAATTTATCAAGAAAAACACCCCAGCAATGGTAGGCCAGTTCTTTCACATTACTGCAACACCTACTACATCAGACATTCCTACTGAAGTTCAATACCTCCTGGATGAATTTCAACATGTTTTCTCTGAACCCACTCAGCTTCCACGTCAAAGAGTTTTGGACCACCAAATCCAACTTAAGCCAAATTCACAACCAGTCTCCTTAAGGCCTTTTAAATGGCCTTACATTCACAATCAGTTGTTGAATCTTTGGTGAAGGAAATGCTCCAAGATGACATTATTCAAGAAAGTCACAGCCCCTTTGCTTCTCCTATACTTCTAATGAAGAAGAAAGACAATACTTGGAGGTTCTGTGTGAATTATAAGAAGCTCAATGACATCACTATCAAAGATAAGTTTCCTATCAAATTATTGATGAATTACTAGATGAATTGCTTGGTGCCATTATATTTACTAAGTTTGATTTAAGATCAGGCTACTATCAAATAAGGATTCATGTGCCTGACATCCATAAAACTGCTTTTAGAACCCAATATGGCCATTATGAGTTTAAGGTAATGCCGTTTGGGTTAACTAATGCTCCTGCCACATTCCAAGCATTGATGAACTCTATCTTTGGTCCATATCTTAGGAAATTTGTTTTAGTTTTATTTGATGACATTCTCGTTTATAGTTCAAACCTATAAGAGCATATTCAACACCTTTCTTTAGTTCTTACATTACTAAGTCAACATTAGCTTTTTGCCAAATTATCAAAGTGTTGTTTTGCACAAACTTCTTTACAATACTTGGGCCATATCATTACTGCTCAGGGTGTAGCAGCTGACCCTGAAAAGTTACAGTGCATGCAATCTTGGCCCATTCCAACTAACTTAAAGCAACTCAGAGGTTTTCTAGGCCTTACAGGGTATTATAAAAAAAATTATTTAAGGGCTATGGGAACATCTGCAAGCCATTAACAGACTTACTTAAGAAGAATTCCTTCAATTGGTCTCCATTGGCTCTAGAACCTTTCAATGCACTCAAAATGGCAATGTGAACTACCCCTGTATTGGCACTTCCTGATTTTTCTAAGCCCTTTGTGGTGGAATCTGATGCTTGTTCTTCTGGTGTGGGAGCTGTTCTTATGCAAGAAGGGAGAACTATTGCATTCTTTAGCAAACCCATGGGTCCTAAAGCCTTGGGTCTGTCAACCTATGAGAAAGAGTTGCTTGCTGTGGTAATGGCAGTTATAAGATGGAGACACTATCTTTTAGGGCACCATTTCTTCATCAATACAGATCAGCAGAGTATTAAGTATTTTATGTACCAGAAAATTACAACTAACCTCCAGCAAAAATGGCTCATGAAGTTGCTAGGATATGACTATACAATACAGTACAAAAAAGGGCTTGAAATAAACCAGATGATGCATTATCAAGATTACATTCTGACACTTCCAATGTTCACTGCCATGCTCTATCTATGTCAACACCTGCTTGGGCCTAAGATATTAACAAAAGTTATGATCAAGACACACTGGAAGCTACATTACTTCCTCAACTCTTAGTCAATCCTAATTCTTTCACACATTTTACACTTCATGAAGGAATCTTGAGGTACAAGGGTAGACTCTATGTAGGGGAAGCACACAACATCAGGACCACAATCTTGGAGTCTATACATTTTTCTGTTATAGGTGGCCACTTTGGCATTCATGGAAGCTACCAAAGATCAAAGAGTTATTTCTACTGGAAGGGACTGAAGAAGGATACAACACTTTTTGTCAACAACTGTGACATATGCCAAAGAAATAAAACTGAGCAATCACACCCAGCAGGCCTTCTCCAACCCCTCCCAATTCCCTCTCAAGCATGACAACACATTTCAATGGACTTCATAAAGGGTTTACCCAAATCCAACAAGAAAGATGTTATTATGGTGATTGTGGACAGATTCACCAAATATGCACATTTTATCCCTTGAGCTACCCCTATACTGTTGTAACTATTTCTCAAGAATTTCTATATCACATCTTCAAGCTCCATGGCCTTCCTGCCTCCATAATTTCTAACAGGGACAAGGTTTTTAATAGTGCATTCTGGCAAGAGCTCTTCAAGGCTTTGGGCACTAGATTACATCTTAGTACTTCCCACCACCTTCAAACATATGGACAGACTGAAAGGGTTAACTCATGCTTGGAAGGCTATTTGAGGTGCATGACAGGTCATAAGCCCAAGCATTGGACCAACTGGCTCTCACTAGCTGAATGGTGGTATAACTCCAACTACCACCAGAGTATCAAGATGCCACCTTTCACAACCCTCTATGGTTATTCCCCCCCACATTTGGCTTTCCCTAGTGAAGTTAGATCATCAGTAGCTGTTGTAAAAGACTACTTAAAGGACATGGATGCTGTATTGAGCATTTTGAAAGAATATCTCCATCACTCCCAGGAGAGGATGAAGCTGTTTGCTGATAAAAGGCGGGTAGACAGATCATTTGAAGTGGGGGACTATGCTTACTTAAAGCTCCAACCTTACAGACAGTCTTCTATGGATGTGCGCAGGAACTTCAAGCTGTC
Source organism: Papaver atlanticum (assembly GCA_023531105.1). NCBI lineage: Eukaryota > Viridiplantae > Streptophyta > Magnoliopsida > Ranunculales > Papaveraceae > Papaver > Papaver atlanticum. Next base: position 31,573,339 of record JAJJMB010007708.1, on the reverse strand, counting down.
TGCAAGGTACTTTGGTCCCTTCAAGGTATTCAAAAGAGTTGGTGCATTTTATTACCAGTTAGAGCTCCCTACTCAAGCCAAAATCCACAATTTATTTCACGTGTCCCAACTAAAGAAGAAGATAGGAGATTTAGCCACCACATTACCTAGCTTACCAGTAGCGGATGAAGAGGGTGAAATCATTTTGGTTCCAGTGGTTGTTTTGGGTAATCGACAGGACTTACGCAAATATACCTCCGTCCCTCAAGCTCTCATTCAATGGTCACACACAGCCCCTGGGGACGCAACATGGGAGGACATCACCAATGTGCATGCACATTTTCAAAATTTTCGTCTTTGAGGACAAAGATCGTCTGGAGAACGGGGTAATTTTCATGGCCCTATTGCCTGCCCTTGTCTAAAATTGGGTGTACGAAGTAGAATCAGTTGAAGTTGGTTAAAATTAATTAGTTAGAGTAACTAATCGTATTTATTTTAGAGTTTAAATTTAATGAACTGTTAAACTTGAACGTGGCAGATGTAACCACGTGTAAGGCTGTCTTCTATTAGGGTTTTGTGGATGTTATTTAAGACATCATCAGTTGTAAACAGAGGCATTAATAGAGAAATTGAAATTGAGGATGCACTCTGTTGAGTGTATAGTTATCCAAGCTCTTCTGTTCCATTACTATCATCACATTTACTCCTTCGTCTTGTCAAGATCAAACATGTACTTGACAGAAAGACTACAAACTTAATCAAGATTGCAAATAACATTGCTAAAAAGTGTGGAGGAGTGCCATTAGCAGCAAAGATTCTCCGGGGTTTGATGTACTCTTAACTTAGACGAGGATCAATGGCTATCAATTGAAGAGAATCATATCTGGAATCATCCGGAAGGTGATGAAAAGATTGTAAGTGTACTGAAATTGATTTATGATCATCTTGAGCCACATTTAAAACAATTTTTCCGGTATTGTTCATTGTTTCCCCAAGATCAGATCTTCAAAAAAAATAATCTTATTCGGTTGTGGATGGCAGACTGACAGTCCGCATTACTAGATTTACTCGACACAGGACCATTCTAGATTACTTATTTCCTAGAGAACTTTAAACTACTCTAGTCTCATCTTAAGATTACAAATTACATTTCCAACAGTTGGGAGAGAACGTACTAAATTTTTGCATATTTCCGATGATGTTTAGAATTATCCCATCTGGACCTGACAAGCAAAAATGGTGTACCAAGAAGTATTATGTTGAGTTTAAATGCATCATCAAATGGTGATCAAAACATTTATCAGGGGGAATTGCACAAGTAATTAAGCCAACCTGCAGATCAGTTCCTTTTGCTTCTGACATTCTTTGTTTGAACAACCTAAGCAAGCTTACATTTTCCTGCAACGATGCAAAAAGAGTGGGAATAACTGGATTGCTTGGAGTGTGTGGGCGATCATGGAAATTATCACAAACTTTGCCATCTTACACAATCCCCTGTACCATACAAGATTATAAATTTACATTGTGACATATAGTATGTTCTTTTAGCTACAAAAAAAAAGAATATATCATAGATGAATTATCAAAAACTTATAACTTGTAGAAGTATTTCATTAATGTAACTAAGTCAATCAAATCATCATTAAAAGTCTTTAAGAAAAATATAAATTAAGTCCTAGTTTTTTTTTTGATTCAAAAATAGTTCTTCATTGATTAGATAAAAATTACATCAGAATCTTGAGCAACCCATCCTTGAATATCAGGAGGGTAATCATCAAAGTATTCAAAGTTGGTTCTCAAAAGTCTATCTTTCTTTGCCAACTTATCTGCAACACCATTACAATCTCTTTTAACTGAAACACATTGCCAGTGTTCAATTTTATTCAAAAGAAATCTAATATCTAAAACTAAAACTTGGTTCAACCAATGAACACAGGGAACTGATTCATTGATGGATTTAACTAAGACCACACTATCAGATTCAAAAATAACATTATTGAGCTTTCTTGAAATGGCTAGAGATACAGCTTCCTTCATAGCCTTGCACTCAAGTTCTCCCACCTCTATTCCTTCTTTCATTCCTCCATTAAAATATTGTCCCTGCACACCAAAGCAGGTACCTGCAAAATCTCTTAATATCAGTCCTATACCACCCTGAGAATTTTGTTTAATAAAAGAAGCATCTAGATTAATTTTCAGATAACCAATATCTGGAGGTCTCCATCTCATAACCTGTAATGAAGCAGTATTGTTAACAGTATGATTAGGAACAAAATAAACAATTTTATTGATATTATACAGAGTCATTAATCTGTTAGGATTATGATTCTGAAAGATTTTTGAACACCTATCTTTCCAGATAGCCCAAGTAGAAACCATTAGAAGTTTGTTTATATCTTCCCTTGGCAGGCCTGTACCAAAATTCAAGTTAATACCTATAGTGAACCAAGAGATTACCCAATTCTTGAAAGAACCATGCTGTGACAAGATGTTTCCAACATTAATGTTTAGGGAAAGCCATATAGATCTAGCATAAGGACAAGTCAAGAAAAGATGATCACTTGACTCATTTGGGTGATCACACAGACTACAGTGAAGTTCAATATCATTCCTATATCTAGATAACTTGTCTCTGGTTGGGACAATATCTTTAATACATTTCCATACAAACAATTTTACTTTATGAGGAAGTTTAATTTTCCAGAGAGCTTTCCGGACCTGCTAAGGAATTAAGTCCTAGTTCCGACTGGGAATCTCGAATTGGAAGAGAATGTGGCAACACATACCTTTACCTTGGAACATATGGTAATTTTTCAACTTTTTTTTTTATTATATTTTGAGTCGAATCATTTTAGTAAAAATCAGTTGGGTATTTATTTTACTGCGTAATTTTACCTCCACAATGCCTAACACTAAGACACCAGTCTTTTGAAAACTTAAATCACTGTGTACACTTTACTTAACCCCCCACCCCAGCCCACCAAAGAGAAAAAGGAATAGATAAAAGTTCATCTTGATATGCATAAAGACTGAACTCTTCGAAATTCCATGAATGAACCCGTGATGCATTCATGTCGTTATTCTGGACATCCCCAGTTAGAAAAAAATTCTGAATATCACACAACTTAATTAACATCAGAAAGACAACTACTTCATTGTAAAATCCAACAAACATAAACAGCTAAATTGTTCATAGAACATCAATTTAAAATCCAGGGAAAGACTAAAAACAACAAAAGTCACCCAATCTAACTACTTGATAAAAAAAACATTAAGATTGAAATACAATCAACAAAAGATTAAAATGAACCAACAAGAGTTATTCTAATTGCAGTTCTGGTTACCCTTCTAACAAATCATCTGTGATCACAATGTGGAGGAACAATTGACTCGAATCTCCCCATGAAATGGTCCTGTCAGAACTCCGTTGTTCGAAAGCTTTATCATTGCATTGGAGAAATCCTTTATAAACAAGAAATTATTTGACGCGTATGCTCTTACCCAAGTTGCAATTCTTTCTTCACTCATCATTTGCTGATCCGAACGAATGACACTTTTGTTCTGGATCAGGCCCTGGTAGTAATGCATTCCAAAGCCCATCTCTGGTACTCCATCTTTTTCCAGATCAATGAATGCTGAGTAGTTTTGACACCTGATTATCATGGTGTTCAGGAACTCATGTTCTATGCTGGGGTCTGCTTGGCCGGTACTGATAGACGCATTTATGTGTCTATTTTCATCTCTTTTATGTATAGTGTTAGTACCCATTTCTGTACTAATTTTGGTATTTTACCCCTTTGTAGGTGTTTATGGAGGAATAGGCTTTTGCGGCAAAATTGGCTCGAAAAGTTGTTAAAGGCTCCTGGGAGGACATTTGCTATTCGGACTCTTATTTTGGATAAGGGGTAACCCATTTCCAGGAAGCTGCTAAGCACAGACTGAGACTGGATAGGGGGAGGACAAATTTCTTCACGTTTTCAAAAATCAGAAAATGGCGGGAATTTCTTTCTTTTTACAGACGATTTCTGGGTTGAATTTTTGATCTATTTTTATGGAGATTAAAGGGCTGAATTTGATTGGGTTTGTTCCTATGGACCTAACAGGCGAGGTAAGGGTGTTGGAATGGATCCAAAGTGGCTAGAACTCGAATTGGAAGTGAAAAAAAGGTTAAAAATATCATGGTTTATTTTGGGCAAGTTTCTTGGTTTATTTTTGGAAATTTACGTGAAGAAGTGGAAGGAAACTCTTCTTAAAGACTTGTTTCTATCAAGGGAGGAGTTTGGACAGCTTTGATTGATCGAATGCACGTGAAACAGAAAAAAAAGAGAGAGGGAAATATCGCAACTTGCTGTGGAGGAAAAAACCAAGTTTATTCTCGAATTTTCTTTGCTCTACTATGTATAAAAGGGTTGGTTAGGGTCCTAGGAAGGGAAAGAAGAAGTTAGGGGAAGTTTAGAGCCTTAGAGAAGCTAGAAAAATCATTGGAAGAAATCACGTTCTGCTGGTGCAAGCTGTGGCCGGAGAAGAAGAAGAACATAAACAGCAGAAAAAGAAAGTCGCAGATTCTGTGACCGTAACTTTCAAACTTTAAACCTTTTGTAACAATTTTTCCAACAGTTAGCTTCAGTTCGCAACGGGTTCTCTGTAGAAATAGGTTCTGTAACACTTATATTAGTTACAAAACCCGCTGTTTAGAACTTTTCCTCTTTTAATCAACTTTTGAACACCAAAGATGTATTTTGAGCAAGAGATTAATATGAGGAGCTAAACCCCTTAGCCGAGGCGACGGAGGAAGCCATTGTTCCATGAAAAGTGGTATAATTCTATTTTTATTATTTATTGTAATTATTTTACATGATTTTTTGCATAGAACTTAAAAGAAAAATTGGTTTTTATTGAGTAGTTGTGAAGTGTTTTGATGGGACATGCTTGGTTTTAATACTTTTGATGTTTCATGCTTCGTGCTTACAATTATTACTTCAAGAACCAAATTAGAGGCAAATATTAGAGTCAACTTAAAGAAAAATATTGCATGAATATTGATTAGAATTTATCAAATAATTGGTCAATGGTGGAATCCAAAGTCTCGGTGTCTTTTTTATAATTTGATACAATTTTATTTTAGTTAATTTGAGTCTAAAAGAATCCTTCACAAGTTCGAGCATCGAACCTTTTCACCACTATTTTTACTACAATTAAAACTCACATCAGGTACCAGAGAAATTGGATCCGTGAAGAAATTGCAGTGAACTGCACCAATGCTGTGAGCACCTGTATGAGAATAAGCAAACATTCAGTCTCCTCTTTCATTTCATCAAATTCATTCATGAAACCAGCATTTGTTGGATGACACATAAAGAACTGGATTACTTTGTCAAGTGAAACCCCATACACAAATTCCATTCAGAATTACAAACTAAATATTAATCACTAGGACAAGAAAACCAGTATTGTGGTTGACACATTAAGAACTGGATTACTTTTTCTAGTGAAACCCACCCACAAATTTCATTCAGAATTACAAACTAAAACATTATTCGGGAAAAACTTGACTACAGAAGTAGAACAGCAAGGCCAAAAGCTAGTCAAATACCCTAGTTAGAACCAAATCTCATAATCTTGAAAACAAACCTAACATGAACAAGAATCATCAACACTGAATTAACAAATCCCAAGTGGAACCCAATACACAAATTGCATTCAGAACTACAAACTTAACATTATGCAAGCATAAACAAACTCCAGCTGAAATTCAAGAAATACAATTATAAGAGGAAGATTGCCAATTAGGGTATAGTGAATTTACCCAATAGACTGACTGTTTCTTGTTTGTTGAAGTTTCTAAGGAGAAACTTTGAGAGGATGACGGAAAGATCATCAGTTGGTGCTGGAAGCTCCATTAGAGCAATTTGTGGGTAATATACAAGACTATCTCTCCTTCCTGTAGGAACTGGATAGAAAGGTCCACCACCCTGTATTCCAACAATCCAAAAAAACCAAATTCAAAACTCAAGAAAATGAAACCAAAACCAAACTCAAAACCCAAGAAGATGAAACCAAAACCAAACCCGAAATTGGAGAAAATGAAACCAAAATCGAACTCAAAATTGAGGAAAATGAAACCAAAATCGAACTCAAAATTGAAGAAAATAAAACCAAAACCAAACCCAAAACGGAAGAAAGTGGAGAAATAGTCAAGATGGAATTACCAGAAAAACACTATCTCTTGCAGCAAGAACGAGAATATCAGAGCAAGAAACAACACCAGGACAAACCGATTCAACACTGGATTTAATCTTGTCAACTACATCAAATCCTTTCAACGATTGATTGGGTATTACATCTTTCTCAGCTTCTACTCCATTCGTTGAGTTCAACAACACAGATGCATCACATCCCTTGAAACAACAATACCAAAAAAAAAAAAAAAAAAAAAATTACAGTAAATCAAAAACAAAATCGAAATAGAAATCAAAATCAATAGCATAGTTAAGAGAAGTGAAGAATAGATGGATTATTATTGCCATAATGAAGCAATCATGGAAGAGTAATCGAACAAGTGCAGGAGCAACAATAGATTGATTCCTGAAGAGTTGAAGAAGAGTAGATCTTATAGTCTTCTCAGCATCTGGACATGAATTGCGGTAGAAATCGAATTCAAGAGATTGATTAGCAGAGAAAGTGAATGTTTGGTTTCCAATCATGGAATTAAACCAAAATGATGATGATGGTGGTGGTGATGATGAAGAATCAGAAATTGAATCTTCTGTAATCACTGAGAGGATTACAGAAACAGGAAACAACATGAGAATCCATTTCTTCAACATCTCTTCTTTCTCTCTCTTTAATCTTCTTTCTCTAATTTTGTTTGCAGAAGAAAAGATTTACAAGGGTTTTTAATAGGTTTTCCCTTTTTTTCTTTCAGTGAGACATAATTTCCCTCCAACTGATTCTGTACGGAGGGATGCACGCGGGATATTCTCTTTTTTTCCGCCTTTCGGAGTGGTCAAGGATGTGTGTAACACGTTTTTCTTTTCTTTTGTTTTCTTTTCTCTTTTTATGGGTTTTTTATGAAAAAATAGATGCAAAACTCGTACGATAGCTGACCGAGTCGCAACCCACTTTGTTAATCGGTCTGAATCGGTATTTTCGGAAAAAATATATTGATGTGGTTGTTGGGGAGTTGTTACTGGTGTTATTGGATTTGCTGTTGTTTTAGATAGTGCTAATGTTAAATCCGAAGATGAACTTATTTTATAAAGAATCATAATGCTGATCTTTAAGACTCGACCCTGACCAATTATGATCAATCAATTGAGAAACATAAACCACACTATATATAGTACCAATTTTGGGTATAAAGAGTAGTGGAGATAGATGGAATCCTTTTATCTTTCCTAATATGATTTCAGCAGATCTGAGCAAGAAAACTTCAACATTTCCACAATCTTTGCATCTTTACTTATATTTGCTTTATTTTTTATCTTTTTCCATTTGGTTTTGGTTCAAAATCTGGTCATATCTCTTAGATAGGTTATTTTTAAAGTTTGATCAATCATACTCTTCTTTCGTTTCAGTTTGCTTGTTTCACATGGTTTGTACAAGAGTTCATCTCCTTTACTCTTAGGTGTTACTTTTATTTGGGTTTTTCTGATTTTTGTGGGTTTCAGTCATGGTGATGAAATTAAAAAATTGGATTTCGATTATGTCTAAAAGAAATTCATCTTTACTGGTATCATCATCAACATAATCTAAAAAATCAAAATTTTCGTCAATAACTTCGATTCAGCAACATGGGAAGGAGCAACAGATATCAAGACCCATACAACAACAATTACCAAAAAGACACCAACAACGGTCATTGAGACTCCGATATATGCATATTCAGACTGATTCGTGCCTCTTCACCCGAATTCCGACCGATTCAGGATGCTTATGTTACTTTAATCTAGTTAATTTAGATAGTTAGTTTTCTATTGAAAACCTTAATAAATGGTTGGATCATCTAATCATCCCTACACTTCTAGAATTTGTAGTTCTGTGTAGTTTGTTTTTGTTTCAGACAAAACAAGTAAGGCATTTAACCTGTTATAATGTTCTTGGATTTCTGGAATGGTGGAATTGGTAGAAAAGGTATCGGTATTTGTGGAGAAAATATTGTGATAATGTTGGTATCTTGATTTTTGATGATTATTAGCTAAGATGATTTGTGATAAGTATTGTAATTATTCCGGTCTTGGATTAATATCAATAAATATTCCTCTTTTATGAAAATAAAAAAGAAAGTTATGTTAATCTGGAACCCACGTCGACAATGGTAACTATGCGTGGGTGACTATGAAGCTCGTCTTGATTTTACTTTTTTTTTTTTTAATAAGGAAGAGAATAATATTAAGATTAGATATCATTAATACAAAGATTTTCTCTAATGAGAGACTCTAGCCAAAACTGGAGCAACAGACTCCTTATAAAGAGTAAAAGACTACTACTAAATTTTCTTGTTATATGATGAACTATGTTTTTTGTTTCTCTAGGAAAATGAGAAAGAGATTTTTTTTCTTCAATATACGTTTATTTCATTTGCAGGTTAAACCAGCTAGTTATCCCATCATCGCTACCTTTTGGTGTGCTTTTTTCATTTATTTTGTAGGAAAAGATACAAGCCTCTTTAGATGACCGAGTTGAAACTGGTTTGTTAGATGGTCTGAAACGGTTTATGATTCGATGTCTTTGGCGAATATGTTGATGTAGTTGTTAGAGGAGTTGTTGCTGGTGTTATTGGATATGTTATTTTTGTTTTAGATTGTGTTAAAGTTAAATCTAAAAAAGAACTTCTTTTTCAAAGAATCATATTGTTGATCTTTACACCATCACCATTAACAAACAACCAACAACAACAACAAAAAAGTCGAAATCCTTAAAACGAAAACCCAAATCTAAACAAATTAAGAATACCTAAATAAAAAGTGAACTCTTTTGTTAGTGGTGATGGATGCCTGACCCGTGAACTCCTGATTTTCCTGATTTTATTTTATTTGGAAAAAATTACAAGCTTGATGGGCGAGGAGTCAGATGGTGTGGAGTCAGATGGTGGTAGTATACTAGACTGTATAAAAGAAAGTGTGACTGACAATTTAGGCACCTTAAAACCAGCTACTGAAAAGTTTCTGGGAGTTAATATCTTGTCTGCAATAAAGAAAAAGTCAGTCTCGGACTAGGATTAAGTATGGTAGTTGAATATCAGAAATCACTAATCAACCTTTGAGTTTGAAGACTCAAGATGGTGTCAACAGAAACTTCATCAATAAATGTATTTGAAGACTGAAATTCTTAGTTACTCATTTGATCTACCATTCTATCTACTGAGACATGTCGTATGACTTTAGTTAGTTCTTAAAATTCACAAACTGTTTCACCAGTTCACAAATATAAAAACTTGATTTTTAATATCCCAATTAACTCGCATACACGAACTGAATTGGTCAGTTTGCGAACTACTCGATTTTGAAATAGTACTGGATACTATTTATTTCAGCATACGCGAACAAAATTGTTGGTTTTTGATGTTTCATGTACGCTTTTTATTTTCAAGTGCACAAACTGTTTAGCACAGTTCGCGTACTTGTTAATATAGAACTCCGAAACTTATGAGGCGACTTTTCAGTTCACAAACTGTTTTGACAGTTCGTGAACTGTTTTGGTCGTGTGACTTTTTTTTTTCTCAATCAATAATTCATTCTATTAAGAATTGTTACCACCAAAGCATTACAATAGAGTCAGTAGGATTTGTTAGAGCATTGCTTGGTCGAACTCACAAGTGTTGCTATATATCTCAAGCTTGTTGTCAAATTTAGTTATCAAAACTATATCTTGATTTCTAGTCTACAATTTGAAAAGACGAGGGTACCCAAATACACCACAATCTTTTATTTATCCACCTATAAGTCCTCTTACCGAAAGTGATCGTCCATGGACAAAGTCGAGATAATGCAACAAATCGGTATTCAAACTTTATGTGATTGTCTATGGATACGAGATCGAGACAATACGACAACCAAAGTGTGATACTTGATAATAGGTTCGGACTTAACCAAACTCCATAGGATCACTATCAAGTATATCGGAGTTAACGTTTGTGTTACTTTTAATTATAATAAAACAATTATAATCGCGGAAATAGAAACGTAAAAGACACGGCAAGATTTTGTTAACAAGGAAACTGCAAATGCGGAAAAACCCCGGGACCTAGTCCAGAATTGAATACTCTCAGAATTAAGCCGATATACAAAATCTACACCAACTTCGTACAGTTGAGACCAAGCAACTACCTCTTGTTCACTTAGTTCCTCAGTATCCCTACGCTTCTGACTTCGATGAGTGCACGCAATGGAACAATTCCTTTGGATTCCAAACAGTAAAGGAACAACAAATCTGTTTGGTAGAAACTCTTTCGATTCTTTCAAGATAAAGATATCTTAAGTCATACGCAAAGGCTCTTCCGTTTAATCTAATAAACTCCTTTGCCTGGTTAGATCAATCTATCAAATAACTACAAAGTAGTCAAGTTTAGATTCACAATCAATCGATATAGATTCCAACAAGAAACTATAAAGTGATGCCGATCTCACGCAACTAATCAATCGAATAAATCTTATTCTAGTTGGATCCCAGCCGATCAAGGTTTGTGCACACCCAAAGATACAAGAAACAATAAGAAATCTTCCTTGTTTTCAAATCTTCTTTAATCTTCAATAAACACCTGCACAACACCACTTGAATCTCTTGTGATCAATCACACACAAAACATAGTCTATTAACAATGGATTATCACAAGATGTCTTTAGATCTATAAACAGTTCTAAAGATCCCGTCAATACTTCGATCTAGTTTGAGTGAATCTTATATCAAAAGAGAAGATTCTCAAGAATAAACTAACTAGGTGCAATCAAAGTTTCAACAACCGTTAGTCAATCAAATCAATCGAAAACTAATAATACTGTAATTATCTAGTTTCTTACCAACGGTACTCGTAGAGTTTCTTGATCCCATATAAGTCTTTAAACGAGCGGTCGTAAGAGATTTCACCTAATTAGGATACTTTCCTCTCCGATTAGACGGCTCCACCAGAAACAACAAAAAAGATGAAGTTTGCCTGGCTCTTAGGATAGCTTGCTAGAAATGCAAACTTAGGTATTTATAGAACAAGGATGTTTGGACACCAAGGAATTTCCAAAACCAAAAATATTCTCAACATATGCAATAAATTGCAAAATTCGGTTTTCCTAATTCCAATAAATGCTTGTTCAAAATTTTCGAAATCTCTAAATAGAAAATATTCAATTAGTAAATGCACATTACTAATTTTTATTCTCCGGAGATATGCATTTAATTGCTGGTAATTAAAGCATATAAAACCAAAAACCTTAATTAAAAGATTCTTAATTTATTTCGGCATAGGATCTCCTTGGGTACTAAGGAATATCTTTGAACAATAAATGATAAGAGTTATTGTATGTGTTCAAAGTATGTTGACATCTTTTCACTGTAAATCCTTATTCATATTTACCTAGATTTATATTCTTGGAATCGGTTATACAACACTTACAAACAAGTTTAGAATTGGTTTACCTGTATTCCAAGACTACTATTTAGATCAAACATCAAGTCACATACATGGGTTCAATCGGTTCTACCAATCACTAGGATCGATTATACCTCAATATGGAAATACTTGTGATCGGTTACACAAGTTACCAGGACCGGCTACATTAGTTACCAAGATCGGTTACATCAATTACCAGGACCGGTTACCATAGACTCGTGGTATTGCTTGTGATCAGTCACACTAGTTAACAGGATCGGTTACACCAATTACCAGGACCAGTTACACTAATTACATGGATCGATTACACAACACTATGTGATCGGTCACACCAATTACTAGGATCGGTCACACCAATTACAAATATCGATCATACCATCTCATGGTGATTACTTAGGATCGGTTACGCTAATTAATAAAAACTAGTCATACAAAATCATAAGTAAGGCATTGTGATTAGTTATACCAAGATACATAACAAAGTTACAATCGGTTCTACCATCTCACACATATTGGTAATACAAAGATTTGCAACGAATAGCCGTAACAATAAGCCTAGCGATTTCCCTTTCGATTCATACAACAAGTTCATGAATGTACTTCCTTTATACAAACGTAAAACATTGTTTCCTAAGATGAAATCTTCACGATAACCCATTCATATAATCATAATAGTATATACAAGATTATGTTGATGTCATATCTACGAAGTTCAAAAGATAAGCGTTATATTTCGTAGTCTAATTCCCTAATACTATGATCATATAAATATGACCATGTCACATCACTAGTGTATCATACAATATGTACAGTATATACAGCTTTGCAGTTATTTTTTCAATATAGCACGACTTGAAAGATACGTTAGGAATGAAACAGTTTAAGTAAATATTACTAACCTCAAGTGGAAGTATGATGTTGTCATTGTAGTTTGCTTCTTCTTCACATTCTTCAGGTCTTCGTGGTAATACTTGTATTTCTCTATATTCCTATACTTTCTAGTCTAACCTAAATGAAGTTGACTCTAGTATATAATCAAACGAATTTAGATGAGTTTTGAGTCACTAAAATATGACAACCAAACTTGACATACCAACGCTTGGTGAGTTAAACCAAGCTATGATCTAACACAATTAGTTAAGTCTCGGTCTAGGATAGATGTAGTTAAGAAACGAACCAGTCATCATTTGCGTTCTACCGTTTGAAGGCGAAGATCAACCGAAGCTTTTGGAGAACTTCATCAATAAAAGGTAAGTGAAGACTTAACTACAATTTTCTCAAGTTATATTCACTTTTCTATACTTGAGATGTTTTCCATAACTAACTAAACTAGCTTGCATATACAAGAATTTCGAGTTGAGAACTAATTATTTAGTTTACGAATTTCTCGGAATATAATGACTAAGATTAATGAACATTTGTTAATACTTGATCAATTTCGTTGCAGAACAATTTATTGTTCGGAACTAAATCTTGATTCAAGTGTATCATTTGAAAATAGCCTAGAACAGGGATATGTGTCATTGATGTTATTCGGGAATGTTTCTCATTGATTTAGAGAAAAATATATAACTACTATATTCGGAATACAAGACAGTGTAATCAGTCTTACAAACTGAGATAACTGTTATATGTCTGAAACAGTATTACATGTACTCGTACACGTAGCGGAGTAGATATATATCGATTTACAGATTTGTGTGATAAGCATATTCGTGTGCACATCATGGGAAAATCTGTCTGTTTCGTGATCCAGATAGGTATGCATATTCTTATGCAAACCATTTTGGAACTGTGGTAAGGGAACCGGGTTTAAGTTCAAACCGGTATGCGAACCAATATGGTTCTATGTTCCAGAACCAGTTTAGTACCCAAACCGGTACGCAAACTGAAAAAGTTATGTGAACTCCAGAACCTATAAAGTCTTACAAGGGGTTAGTCAATTGGGATTTTTAGAGATATCGAGATAATATTTTTGTAAGAGATTTGGGGAGACTCTTTGTAAGTCTATTGATTTTGGGGGACTTTCTATTAGGATTCGAGACCAAAATGATAGAAAAAGATAGAAATCCTTTGACTTGGGGATTAACCACCGGTTTAAGCAAAGATCTTAATAATATTGGTTTGTATTGAATGAATAAACCCTATAACAAACTATGAATTTATATAAAAAACCTAGCTTGAATCCTAAGCAAATAACAAATAAGGAAACACAAACTCATTCCTAAAATAACTAATCTTCTTAATTGGTGTTGGTATCGCAACATCCCAAACCCCTTGAGACACAACTTGTCCTCAAGTTGGATTAAAAGTAAAATAAAACATAGATAAATAATTTGCTAAAATATATCTATCCTAAAAAATATAGTTGGTTTCTCAGCATTCCCAACCCCTTGAAACACAGCTTGTCCTCAAGTTGGATCGTTAGAATAGTTCATTGTGAAAACATTATCATTAGCTTCCAATAGCAAGACTTGACCTGCTCGTTTGCATAAATGACCAGGTTTATAAATTTCATCACAGTGGAAGCATAATCCCTGCTTTCTCCTTTCATCATGTTCGAACTTAGAAAGTCGACGAACTGGAACTGCATTAGATGTAGTTGTTGTAGTATGTGTTGATGCAGCTTGTATAGATTTTGTAGCTTTAAACCTTGATGTTGCATCAATAGCTTCCTCTTGACATATTGTCAAATCAAAGGCTTCAGATAAGCTTTTAGGACGAAGCATACGAACACCTTCACTTATATCCACACGAAGTCCCGAAAGAAAAATGCTAATTTTATGTGACTCCGGCATATCAGGCACAAAATTAAGCAATTTTTGAAATTCGGTAATAAACTCACGAGATGTACCTGTTGGCCCTAACTTAGAGAGGCTGGCACATGGATCAATATATTTCCGTGAACTAAAACCTGCCTAAATTGTATGAGAAAACTGTTCCCATGTTAATTCTCCTAAGGAGCCAGATATCCAACGATACCAAGATATAGAATCCCCTTCGAGATGGACAGCAGCCATGCTTACCTTTCTAGCCTCTTGCACACCAACCAACAAAAAATATTGTTCTTCCTTGAAAATCTATCCTTACGGACCAGTTCCGTTGAATACCAGAAACTTCAAATTAATATGGCTTGCATGTATAATAGGACCAGTACCAGCGTCACCAACGCGACCATTATTACCATTTGAATTTTGTATGTCATCCTTCTCACCATTCTTATTTTGTGTGTCATCCTTTTCGCCATTCTTCTCCGCGATATTCTCATCAATATTATGTTGTTGCGTTTGGAAAAAGGTTGCAATAGATTCCAAAGCTATAGCGGCCCTTTTTAGATCTTCAATAGCTCTTTGACGATCTTCTTTCATCTCGGAAAGCACTGATTCCGAATTCTTATTTAATACAGCGATTTGTTCTTCTAAGTTTTTCACCGTCATTGTCGAAATCAAAGAGAAAAACTTGTTTGACAGAAGGAACGGGGACCTAAATTCCTATTTTGTGAACGGGGACCTAAATTCCTATTTGGTGGATGGTATTAATGGAGGACGAGAAGCTAATTAACGCGACAAAAACTTGAATAACCACTAACAAGGAAGTTGAGGTATTATACTGTTTGTGCTTGATAATTAATGAATATGAAAGAAACAGCAGCAAATCTTAAATAACCCAACAATCAAAACTTACCCGATCAGTAGTTGGTGAATCCTTTGGTGGTGCCGTTTCATAACTTCCCGACATTTTTTTTTTTTTTTAGATTTTTGATGAATGGAGTAGCGGAAGATGGTTTAGGGGGAAAAAACTATGAATTTATACAGAGAACCTAGCTTGAATCCTAAGAAAATAACAAATAAGGAAACACAAACTCATTCCTAAAATAACTAATTCCTAATTGGTGTTGGTATCCCAACACTTTTTGAGTGATTCTAAGGAAATCTCAGTGAGTCATTGGGACAAAAATATATTTTTTGGAGTAATAATAAGAAAGAGATAAAAGAGAAAGAGAACAACATTTTTATTAGCCAGAGAGGGACCATATTACATAGGTATAGCATTCTATTTATACAAGGGAATAAAAAACCCTAGTATTCTAATGGACCGCACATCCATGGGTCATAGGACCTATAACACTCCCTCTTGTGCGGTTCAATAACAAAACTTTATACATAGTGCTTCACATATAGTGCTTTGAATGTAGTTCTTCAAATGTCGTTCTCTCCTTGGTGACTTGTGCCGAAATCAATTGCCTTACTAAAACTTTGACAAGGAAAAACCGAGTGGGATAAAACCTTGGTACAACTCATCACATGTAGTACTTCACATGTTGTATCATACTTTACATGTAATTCATCACATGTAATACGATCTTCAAAGATCGATGAGTCTAAGTTAATTGCCTCATTAAAACTCCGTCAGGAAAACCTAAAGGGACAAAACCTGAACTAAAGAAAAAAGAGTACAATATTAAGCAAACTTAGAACATAGTTGGACTCGAATATGTTGCCTCGTTAAAACCTTGACAAGGAAAACCCAGTGGGATAAAAACTTGACGAAGGGAAAAGAGTACAACGTGACAGATGCAAGTAAAGGTGATCCGTTGCAGATGATCACTTTGCTCCGTTGAAGTTGACTAGTTGCTTCACAACTCTTAAGGCAGAAAATCCTCGTGGGAAAAACAATAGCCTTAGCTGGGAAATTACATTCCCGGTGTTTGTTGTTGTCTCATTAAAAACCTTACCGAGTAACAAAACCCTGTGGAAAAAAGTAACCTCGGTGAAGGAAAATAGTTCAACACACCATTAGATGCTCCCCCTGATGTCAGACAATTTTCATTAGTCTAATGCAGTCAAAAGAAGTTTATCACATTTTACTTTGGTGATTTGAATGTTGACCATGTTGTTGATTCTGGAAGTTACGTTGCTTAACAGAATATCGCGTTTAATTTCTTTGATTCAGATATTTTCTGTAATATCAACGCGATCTTTATGTCTTCAACATTCAACATACTTGATGTTTTTAGTGTTGTCTCGCTAAAAACCTTGTCGAGTAACAAAACCCTTTGGGAAAAACTATTCTCGATCGAAGGGAAAGAGAGTACAACACATCTTTAATTTCGAAGTAAGATATATCGACATCATATCCTCTGATCCTCCCCCTGATATCGGCATCTCCCCCTGATTATATTCAGAGTTGTTCCAGACAGTTCCTTTAGTCATGTACTTGTCGAAACTGAATATCGGTAATGACTTAGAAAATAGTCTACCATATCTCCCCCTGATTACTTTCGTTGGAGAAGAGATTATTGTTCCTTCATAATCAACAACCTTTGGATTGCAGTTCCTTTAGCATTCCTTTTTATTTCTTTACAAGGATAAAACAAACTCATGTCAATGGTTACTTTTAAGTACATGATTACATTCATTGTACCATTCCAATGACGTTGTGTTGGCGTTGAGCTATATCTAGCTAACAAGTTCCCTGAGGATGTAAAATTTAATCGAGTATATTATTATAATAAGTACAACAATGCGTCTATTGTACTTAGATATGGAAATTTCATCCCCAACACATCTTCGTAATCTTCCTTTAGATGAAATGGTCACTTACTTACATTTGAACGTGGACTAATCATGGGAGTGCTATCAGGATGCATGTCTTTGTTAAATTGCCTGACAACTTTAGACCTATGCAAACTGGTGGAATAAGATACCACAAGCTCAATATTCGGTCGAGCTTTCCCCAGATTTTTCATCTCAAATTCGGATTTCAAATAACTTTTAAGGCCTCTTATTACATCAAGAGTACCCATCATGTCTGTACCATTGGCATAAATAGCTACAATTACAAATCAGAAACTTTCTTTTAAATACGCAAGGAAAAATAACTTACTTGTCTATCCCCTCCCAATCAAATAGCCACGTAGACGGGTATACCACATCCGCCTGATTGATTCTATCTATAAGTGAGCATTTTATCTAACTGTAAACGCACTCTGTGGTTTAGAGTCACTTGATTTGGGTCACAAAAGGCTATCGAGTACTTTTGTAACTATCTTTTATCCCTTGATTCTTTCAGAGATACGTAACAACCACATACATATGCTGCATTTCAAGTCCTTTTGAAATTACCAAGCTAACTAAGTAGCGGAACACTATAAAGTTCATTACAAGAGAACAATTCCAGGACTTTGTGAGAAACCTCGCGCCACAAGGTGAGTCTTGATAGTTTGAGACTTCATTTTTCTCACTGTGCTCTATGACAAATAATCATGTATGTCCCATAGGATTTACACTTGGTTAGTTAGCACTACCACACCAAATACCTATATATTTTTTCAGAGAACAGAGTTCTACCTGGATTGTGTAGGCCAAATATGCTTTTTGTTTACATTAAACAATAAGAAGCATGGTTCGATCTCGCTGTTCTCTATTTCCTTGAGAAACTATATATAAAAATATCATTAATATGCTCGTATGATCTTTCCATTGGCTCGTGTGTGTTCTCATAATCCCTTAGGATTTCATTTTTCTCTGGAATCATTAAACTTCGGAGGGTCCTCCAGTATTGATTCATGGACATAGTCAGAGTCAATAAAATGAGATGATTTAATTAATGATACAAATTAGGTTGTGCCTTACTCATCTACTTCCTTTCTAGGTGAATATTGATCGAACCTGGTGGTCTCTTCATCTTCCTTTATGGAGCCACGGCCTTAACTACACTTCCACCAAGTGTAGTTGCAGCACCTTAGTCTATGATGTACCCCATACTGAGGATTTCTAACCTTGCAGGATTATTTGCAGCTGGTACGTGTGATCTTGTCACGTTGCCGATATCAGTGCACTTTCAGAAATCGATTATTCTTTGTCACTTCACATTTACATTTGTGGAGTACAAGAATCAATGTGAGACACAGTGGGAACACACCACGACAATTCATGTCGTTCCCTTAGAAACTACTTTTTCTCATCTCCCCCTAACGACGAGAAGACTGTCTCATTAAAATGACAACCCGCAAATCTAGCGGTAAGAAATCTCCTGCCAAAGGTTTTAAAATGCGGATAATCGTTGGAAATTCTTGTTCAAAATAGTCACTTAATCATTTTGATGACCCATCATAGTACGATGTGGATTCGTAAGGGTACATATATAGTGCAACCAAAAATGCGTAAAAACACAAAATGTCAGGATTATATCCAGTTACCAACTGGTACGCAAAGAATGGTTGACAAATTGTGGGTCTAAAACGAATAAATGAAGATGCGTGTAATATTGCATATTCCCCAAGCAGTTAAAGGTAGGTTTGTACGCATAACCAGGCCTTAGGCACCATCCGTAACCTTTTGATAATATCCATTGCGAGAACATAAGGTATAAGATGTTCTGCATTGATCCTATTAAATACGTAATAACCATCAAGTCCTTTTGATGTACACTAGATAGCATTTACAAGGGGTGGTGATCCCTTACATGTATAATATGTGCTAGTAGTTTTCCAAACACAAAATTTCTTGGGAACATTAACTAGTCCAAAATGTCAAAACATTCACCAGAACCATAAGTCACTTTAATGGTCATTCTGCATGAATATTTTTCTAAATTTCACCTTTTTTTTTTCTTTGTAATATGGATTATTTACCATTTGCATCTTAGAATGGTCTCTATCCTATTTTACTAAAGACTTTGTGAAATGAGCGATATGCTTTCTTACTTAAAAGCAATAGGGGGGATGTTGTGCATCTAGTACTTTAGAAAACACTTATTGAGAGATATGCCGTCATTTCGCATTCTGTCAATCTTTCTCCCGTTTTTGTTCACTCAAATAAATTGATGTTCGTTTGAGTCCTTTCAAAACGATCATCATGTCACAACCAAAGTGGCTTTATGGTTATGCCCGAAACCTGTATGAGTCAATTCCCAACATTTCATCGTCGGAGTCAATATGGATTCAATAATCAGAATATTATAGTGATTTACATTTCACTAGATTAACTCACTAGTTTCTCTAATACATTAGAGACTATAAAAGATGCAGTAAATTACATTCTCATCACTATGAGTTTCCACATGATATCCACTTGCATGGGTTTCTGTGGAATTTAACAAGGTGTGATTATCTCTTGGTACATGTAGAGATTTTGTGACGTCTTTGTTCTATCTTGAAAACAAATTTTGAGTAGTGCTTCGCTCGATGATCCAATCCTCGTAGTCACATTATAAGGAAATAGTTCAAAAACTAGTTTAAATTCCTTAAGCTAGTGGAAGAAAAACAACTATGAGTTAGACACTTGGGTCTTGAGAGTTTTAATAAGTGGTGTGGCCTTATTACGTAATGAAAGTGGAATTCAACTCAAGTACTTTTGAGTGAATATATATTACGTTTCATCCAATATATCTCAAGTGCTTTAGAGAATTTATGTCTCGTGTTTTCATTCCATAAGTGCAGACATTGGATCTAGTTCAACTGAATAAGATAGTCAATTGGCCCGGCAAAGTTCTTGTTGCCATTAAAGTTGATGTGAAAATTGGTGGCTACTATGATACATACATTACATTGTATATACCAACACCTATGACCAGGTGCAATTCAAACTCTTTCATTTATGATGGGAGATACAATTACATTTTAGCTGATCTCATACTCGGTTGATACCTGTGTATTGGTGTTATTACTACCGAAGACAAAAGTACATCTTTGTCTCATGATACATATGTCCCTTTTCACATGCTTTATATGAGTCGGTACGTCTAACCCTCATTACTTTGGGGTTCTTTCCATTTTCCATTTTGCTACATTTAGCTTAATTTGAGAAAAAATTTTATCTCAATAGGCAAAGAGAATCTCACTACACATGTCAACCACTTACTTTAGGTTGAATATATTACTAAAGATAGTTATGTTGTTGTCATACTTCAACATATACTGGTTCGTTAGTATCATGGATGAAGTAGAAAAATGGAAATTTTATGACTCATATCACCTTTTGTGAGTTCTTCCACATTGGAATACATGTGATTTTATTTGCAATGTATCTTTTGAAACTACCAACTCTTTAATAGTCGAGCAAGTGGATTACATTCCACGGAGCATTCAAATTTGGGGACAAATATCAAGTATCCAATAATGGTGCTCATGTACTTCTAAGCCCCATATGAATACATTGGAATCCAGTTGGTACATCCAATTGAACAAAAAATAAACATCATTCAACTATATCTAATATCATATTCAAGAGAACAAAACAACAATAAAACCAAAATTCTTAATGGTCAAGATCAACAGTCATAGTTTAAGTTGACCGTTTATATTATATGAACTTATCCTAAGACAAAAAAAAAAAACATAACTATACATGTTCTAAAAACAGGTAAATAGATAAGCCCAACAAATATTCAATGTAAAAACCCTCATAGTTGGTTACATACCTCAATTCAATTTTTGGTTCCCGCTATATATAGACAGAAACGGAACAGCCTTGGCCACGCACACCCCAAAAACAAAAGATGGAGCAGGACACCTAAACCAAGCTGGAACAGGACAACCCGGGTTGGACCGGATCGGTATGGGTCAGTGGGACCGGATCGGTCTGGGTCGGGTCGAGTTGGACCGGACCTGTTCAGCAGTCAGAAGATCTTTCAGAAGATTTGCTTTCTCCTCGGAAGCGTTAAAAATTTCAGAAACGTATTTTCTGTCAGTTTCAGAAACGTATTTCCTTTCACGGACAACAATAGATTTCCTTCCAACGCCAACAGTAGATTTCCTTCTAATATAATCAAAACACATCAACCATCATCATTAACACATATTCAATTTTAATAGATAGTCTTTTTTGTTGTAGGGCCTACGGCCTATGGGTGTGCGGCTAACAAGAAGCCTAAGGGTTTCTCTTTACATGTATATAAAGGATACTTTACCTATATAATAGGCTAATCAATAGAAATCCTTCTATTCTCTGACTCTTTACTTTTCCTTATTATTATACTACAAAACGTTATCATGCACGATGCTATATCGCAAAGATAGATTGGATTGGTAGATTTTTTTTCTACATAGGTGATTTATGATGTGATTTTGAAGTTGTAGTAAAAATGATTCGAACTCTAAGACTTGTGAAGATTCGAGTTTTTAAATTTAATAAAAATTATATACAAAAATATTAAAAAAGTGGGCGAGAGGTACTAGGGCTTAGGATTCCTCCAAATTCATTTTTTAAGGTTCAAATAATAATTCTTTTAACAATTATAGCTCAATAAAAATATAAAATAAAGTGACTCTTATTTTTGCCAAGATAGATTCTCAAAATATTAGATGTAAATGTTAAACATGGGACATCAAATCACCTAAGCTAAGCATGATCCATCTAATCAAATGACAACTAATTAATTCAAATCATAATTTCAATTAAAATTAGTGCAAAAGTCATGAAAAGAATTAAATATAATTACCCAAGTGTGAAATAAGGCTTCCTCCATCGCCCCAATGTTGGGGTTTAGCTCATCATAGTAAACGTGCTCTCAAAATATTTATTTATGCTCAAAATGGTTTACAAAGATGAAATAAAGAGAAAATGGTGTAAAACAGGATTTTGCGACGCAAAAAAATCGTCACAAAATGAACGATAGAATATAAGTGCTGTAAACACTGTTCCACAGTCGCTGGAAAGGAGTTGGGAACTGTCGCAATTAAGCGACAGTTTGCAACGACTTTCCTTTACAGGCTTTTGTTCTTCGTGTTCTTGAGTTGCAGCAGCAGAAAACTTTTCCTGCAACTCGTGATTTCTTCGCTCCGTAGCCTCCAAAACTTCCCCAAACTCTCGACTCCCTTCCTTGTACCTCTAGAAATCTATTTATACTCCTAAGCCTCATATAATCACGCCATATCTCCCAAATAATCTTCATTTATCACTATTATTCTCTACAGCCAAAATTCCCTTTTTTATCAATTCCTCGTGCATGCAGCTGTATTTCTTTCCTTCTATACCTTCTTCACGCTCCAGAATATCGATTAAGTCTTCCAAGCACATGCAGTACACGTTTAAATTCCTCACAACTCGTGCAAGCTCATGTTTTTCCTCCAACTCCCTGTTTGGATTAAACCAAGTTATCCAGCCAAATTTGATCAATAAAATCACCCATACTAGCTTCCTTAATCCATAACAAGTCCATCCCATGAATTTCAGCGACTGAATCGCTATAAAACTCCTCAAAGATTCGATCAAAATTCTGCCAGTGAAGAAATATTTTTCCCGCCAAAACCATAATTCAAATTTTGTGAAGAAGGTCACCCCTTATCCAGTGGTCGCCCCTTATCCGTTGCTGGAGTCCGAATAACACATTCCCTTGGGGTGCCTTTAGTAATTTTTCTGGGGTGTTTTCAACACTTTTTTCGGGGTTCCTCCGGTGCATTTCTGGGGTGCCTTTAGTACTTTATCCTGGGGGTGTAAAACACCACTTTTCGAGTCAATTTTTCCGCAAGAGCTTATTCCCTAGAAAAGACTTAAAACAACTTTATTATAAATAAAATGAGTCATAAATAATGTAGTTATGGGTGAAAATGCGTCACACTTACGTGCTTATCAATTTACGTCAACGCAGTTATGCAATTATCGTCAAGTTAATGTTGAAATCGCTGGAATCAAATCAGCTAAATTGGATCTAATTTTTCTTTTCCCTGATTTTGATTTGATTTGATTTGATTTTAATGTGATTACAATTTATAATATACTTTATTATTATATATTTATGTTGGGGTTGATCATCTGGGTCGGAGATGTATGCAAATGATCATGAAAGGGAAAACGTTCTGTTAGTCATGAAAAGGAAATTCGTCTTCCGAGGAGATCTGAAAATCAGTGAAAGATGTGAACGAAAAATCTTCTGTTCGGTCCAACCCTGCACTGTCCGATTCTGAACTGTTCCGACCCAGATGTCTGATTCTGAATTGTTCCGACCATGCTGTCCGATTTTGAACTGTTCCGACCCAGCTGTCCGATTCGTTCCAACCCGGTCCGACCCAACCCAGCACTATCTTGTTCTGTTCTGGTGGTTGGCCGTGCATGTCCGAGTGGGCTCCGTTTCCGTGTATGTATAGATGGATCAAAGCTTGGCATGAGGTATGTAACTATTTGTGGGTTTTAACGTTGGATATTTGTTGGGTTTATTTATTTGTTTTTAGAACATGCCTAGTTATGTTATTTTAGAACATGCCTAGTTGTTTTTTTTTTGTCTTAAGATAAATCCATATCATATAAACGGTCAATTTAGATTATGATTGTTGGTTTTGATCATTAAGAATTTTGGTTTTGTTATTTTGTTCTCTTGAATATGATATTAGCTATAGTTGAATGGTGTCTCTTGTTCAATTGATTGTACCAACTCGATTCCAATGTATTTATTTGAATGTTCCGTAGGATGTAATCCACTTGCTCGACTATTAAAGAGTCAGTAGTTTCAAAAGATACGTTGCAAATAAAATCACATGTATCCCAATTTTTGTGGAAGAACCCACAAAAAGTGATATGAGTCAGAAAATTCTCATTTTTTCTACTTCATTCGTAATACTAACGAACCAGTCCACTATCTTAAGTAATCTATTCAACCTAAAGTAAGTGGTTGACATGTGTAGTGAGATTCTCTTGACCTGTTGAGATAAACAAATTTCTCAAATTAAGCTAAATGTAGCAAAATTGAAAATGGAAAGAACCCCGAAGTAATGAGGGTTAGATGTACTGACTCATGTGAATCATGTGAAAATGGACACATATATATATATATTATGAGACAAAGATGTATTTGTGTACCCGGTAGTAATGACACCAAAGTACAGGTATCAACCGAACATTGGATCAAGCTAAGATGTAATTCTAGCTTGCATCAAAATAAAAGAGTTGGGAATGAATCTTGTTACTGGTATTGGTACAAGCAATGTAATGCAGGTACCATAGTAACAATAGATTCCGTAGGAATACTTTATTGGAGAAGAACTTTGCCTAGCCATTTGATTTCAGTTGAACTAGACCCATTTTTAGCACTTATGAAAATTACATAATTATATATCACGAGACGAAAAATTCTTTAAAGCACTTGAGATATATCTGGATGAAAAGTATATTATCCCCCCTGAAATGTAACATATATTCACTCTAAAGTACTTGAGTTAAATCCCATTTTTGTTACGTAATAAGACCACACCACTTATTAAATCTCTCAAGACTTACTGATAGTGGTTTTTCTCCCACTAATTTAAGGAATGTACACTAGTTGTTGAAACTATTTCCTAATAATGTAACTATGATAATTGGATCATCGAGCGCAGCACTGCTCAAAAATTTGTTTTCAAGATAGAACAAAGACGTCACATAATCTCTACATGTACCGAGAGATAATCACACCTTGTTAAATTCCAAAAAAAACCATGCAAATGTATATCATGTGGAACCTCAAAGTGGTGAGAATGTAATTGATTGCATCTTATATAGTCTCTAATATATTTGGAAGGAAATATATTTTAGAGAAACTAATGAGTCAACTAGTGAAATGTAAATCACTATAGTATTTGGATTATTGAATCCATATTGATTCCGACGATGAAATGTTGGGAATTGACTCATACAGGCTTTGACATAACCATAAAGGAACTTTGATTGTGACATGATGTTTCATTTTGAAAGGACTCACGTACATCACTGTGTTTGAGTGGACGAGACAACGGGAAAAATATTGACAGAATGCGAAGTAATGGCATATCTCTCAATAAAATAAGTGTTTTCTAAAAAACTAGATGCACAACCCCCCTTCCCATTATAAGTAAGAAAGAATATCCCTCATTTTACAAAGTCTTCAGTAAAACAGGATCGAGACCATCCTAAGATGCAAATGGTAAACAATCCATATTACAAACAAAACGAGGTGATATTTAGAAAAATATCCATGCAGAATGCGGACCATTAAAGTGACTTATGGCTCTCGTGGATTTTTGACATTTTGGACTAGTTATAGTTCCCAAGTAATGTTGCGTTTGAAAAACTACTAGCATATATTATACATGTAAGGACTCACCACCCCTTGTAAATGCTAGAGAGTATACATCAAAGGGAATTGATAGTTATTGCATGTTTAATAGGATCAATGTAGAGCATCATATACCCCATGGTCTCGCAAAGGCTATCATTAAAGGTTACAGATGGTTCCTAAGGCATGGTTATGCGTAAAAACCTACCTTTAACTGCTTTGGGAATATGAAATATTACACGCATCTTCACTTATTCGTTTTAGACCCACAATTGGTCAACCATTCTTTGCGTACCAGTTGGTAACTGGATATAAGCCTGGCATTTTGTGTTCTTACGCATTTTTGGTTGCACTATATATGTGCCATTACGAGTCCACATCGTACTATGATGGGTCACGAAAACGATTAATTAGTTGTGTTGGATATTTACCCTTAACAATTATCCGCGTTTTAAAACCTTTGGCAGGAGATGTCATACCGCTAGATTTGTGAGTTATCACTTTAATGATACAGTCTTTCCGTCGTTAGGGGGAGATAAGAAAAAGTATTTTCTAAGGGAACGACAGAAATTGTTGTGGTGTGTTCCCACTGTGTCTCACATTGATTCTTGTACTCCACAAATGTAAATGTGAAGTGTCAAAGAATAATCGATTTTCAGAATGTACCCTGATGACGCTAAAGTGATGAGATCACACATACCGGCTGCAAACCTACCTACAAGGTTACAAATCCTCAATAAGGGATATACATCATAGACTAAGGTGTTGCAACTACACTCAGTGAAAGTGTGGTTAAGGTTGTGGCTCCATAAAGGAAGTTGGAGAGACCACTTGGTTCGATCAATCCTCACCTAGAAAGGAAGTAGGTGAGTAAGGCACAAATTATTTATATCATCAGAAATCATCTCATAAGATTTTCTCTGACTATGTCCATGAATCAAACTGGAGGACGCTCTGAAGTTTAATGATTCCAGAGAACAATGACATCCCAAGTAGATTATGAGAATGCGCACGAGTCAATGGAAAGATCATGCGAACATATTGATGATTAATTTTTTATACACTTGCTTAAGGAAATAAAGCAAGATGAGATCGAACCAAGCTCCTT
This sequence comes from Papaver atlanticum, assembly GCA_023531105.1. NCBI lineage: Eukaryota > Viridiplantae > Streptophyta > Magnoliopsida > Ranunculales > Papaveraceae > Papaver > Papaver atlanticum. Next base: position 31,546,643 of record JAJJMB010007708.1, on the reverse strand, counting down.
GTTGCTTAATTTCAACGAAGAGCATATTTGGCCTATACAATCCAGGTAGTACTTGGTTCTTTGACAAATATACAGGTTATTTGGTGTGGTAGTGCTAACCAATAAAGTGTAAAACCTATTAGACATACATGATTAATTTGTCACAAAGCATAATGCGAAGAAAGCAGTCTTAAAGTATAAAGACTCGCCTTGTGGCGTGAGGTTTCTCACAAAGCCCTGGAATTGTTCTCTTGTAATAAACTTTATAGTGTTCCGCTACTTAGTTAGCTTGGTAATTTCAAAAGGACTTGAAATGCAGCATATGTATGTGGTTGTTACTTATCTCTGAAAGAATCAAGAGATATAAGATATTTATAAAAGTACTTGATAACCTTTTGTTACCCAAATCAAGTGACTCTAAACCACATAGTGCGTTTACAGTTAGATAGAACGCCCACTTATAGATAGAAGCAATCAGGCGGATGTGGTATACCCGTCTAAGTGGCTATTTGATTTGGAGGGGATAGACAAGTAAGTTATTTTTCCTTGCGTATTCACAAGAAAGTTCCTGATTTGGAATTGTAGCTATCTATGTCGATGGTACAGACATGATGGGTACTCTTGATGTAATAAGAGACCTTAAAAGCTATTTGAAATCCGAATTTGAGATGAAAAATCTGGGGAAAGCTCGACCGAATACTGAGCTTGTGGTATAATATTCCACCAGTTTGCATATGTCTAAAGTTGTCAGGCAATTTAATAAAGACATGCATCCTGATAGCACTCCTATGATTAATCGAGGTTCAAATGTAAGTAAGTGACCATTTCGTCTAAAGGAAGATGACGAAGATGTGTTGGGGATGAAATTCCCATATCTAAGTACAATATACACATTGTTGTACTTAGTATGATAATATACTCGATTAAATTTCACATCCTCAGTGAACTTGTTAGCTAGATATAGCTCAGAGCCAACACAACGTCCTTGGAATGGTATAGTGAATGTAATCATGTACTTAAAAGTAATCATTGACATAAATTTGTTTTATCCCTGCAAAGACATAAAAATGAATGCTAAAGGAACTGCAATCCAAAGGTTGTTGATTATGAAGGAACAATAATATCTTGTCCAACGAAAGTAATCAGGGGGAGATATGGTAGACTATTTTCTAAGTCATTACCGATATTCAGTTTCGAAAAGTACATGACTAAAGGAACTATCTGGTACAACTCTGAATGTAATTAGGGGGAGATGCCGACATCAGGGGAGGATCCAAGGATATGATGTCGACATATTTTACTTTGAAATTGAAGCTGTGTTGTACTCTTTTTCCCTTCGATCGAGAATATTTTTTCCTAAAGGGTTTTGTTACTCGACAAGGTTTTTAGCGAGACAATACTAAAAACATCAAGTATGTTGAACGTTGAAGACATAAAGATCGTGTTGATATTACTGAAAATATCTGAATCAAAGAAATGAAACGCGATAGTCTGTTAAGCAACGTAACTTTCAGAATCAACAAAAGGGTCTTATAAACATTCAAGTCACCAAAGTAAAGTGTGGTAAAATCCTTTTGACTGCATTAGACTAATGAAAATTTTCCAACATCAGGGGGGGGATCTAATGGTGTCTTGAACTATTTTCCTTCACCGAAGTTTCTTTTTCCCACAGGGTTTTGTTATTTGGCAAGGTTTTTAATGAGACAACAACAAACACCGGGTATGTAATTTCCCAGCTAAGGCTATTGTCTTTCCCACGAGGATTTTCTTCCTTAAGAGTTGCGAAGCAACTAGTCAACTTCAATGGAGCAAAGTGATCATCTACAACGGATCACCTTTACTTGCATCTGTCATGTTGTACTCTTTTCCCTTCGTCAAGGTTTTATCCCACTGGGTTTTCCTTGTCAAGGTTTTAATGAGGCAACATATTCGAGTCCAACTATGTTCTAAGTTTTCTTAATATTGTACTCTTTTTCTTTAGTTCAGGTTTTGTCCCTCTGGGTTTTCCTGACGAAGTTTTAACGAGGCAATTAACTTAGACTCATCGGTCTTTGAAGATCGTATTGCATGTGATGAACTACATGTAAAGTACGAGACAACATGTGAAGTACAACATGTGAAGAGTTGTACCAAGGTTTTCTCCCATTGGGTTTTTCCTTTTCAAAGTTTTAATGAGGCGATTGATTTCGGCATAAGTCATCAAGAAAAAGACGACATTTTAAGACCTACATTCGAAGAACTATACATGAAGCACTACAAACGGAGTTCTATTGGACCACACAAGGGGGAGTGTTGTAGGGCCTACGGCCCATGGGTGTGCGGCCCAACAAGAAGCCTAAGGCTTTCTCTTTACATGTATATAAAGGATACTTTACCTATGCAATAGGCTAATCAATAGAAATCCTTCTCTTCTCTGCCTCTTTTACTTTTCCTTATTATTATACTACAATTTTTTATTTTTTATTTTTTAAGGAGACACATCAGGCGTATAAAAAACAACGGGATAAAGTAAATTCAACTTATCTTGACGATGATTGCATAACTGCGTTGATGTAAACCATCCATATATAGGGGGAAAAAATCAACCGATCTAATTTAACTCTGTGGTATAGCTTCGTGCATGATAACGTTTTGGAGTAATAATAAGAAAGAGATAAAAGAGAAAGAGAACAACATTTCTATTAGCCAGAGAGGGGACCATATTACATAGGTATAACATTCTATTTATACAAGGAAAGAGAAAACCCTAGTATTCTAATGGACCGCACATCCATGGGACACAGTCCCTATAACAATATTGGAATTTTACCTTACATATAACAAATAAGAAGAAGAAAAAAATCAAAAATTATTTTATTTCATAAAACATAATAAATAATTTATAGATTTAATACAAAAAAAAAGGAAGAATATAATCAATAAAAAATTATAAATTTAGGCGTGCCTAATAGAAATTGTGACTATTTTGTCGACCGAAAATTAAACCAAATTGAACACGAAGAAGATAATGCATGGGTTGAGATCTCGTATAATGTGGAGTTTTTGGAAAATAATATTTTTCATATACATGGATTTTATTATAGCTTATTTGGTTTATTATTATTTCTGTACTGTTTTTCTTTTCTTTTTTTGAATATCCTAAAGTCTCTCCAAATATCACACATTTTGGAGAGACTTTTTTAAAGCTTTTTATGGTATATTTTCACCTTAAAAGTCTCTAAAAATCGCCCATAACCTTAAATCATTGATTTGGAAAATCGCCCATAACCTTAAATCATTGATTTGGAAATCCAAATCCAATAACAGATAATTATAAAGACTTTCAGAAAGTCACTATCCAATAAATAACAGAGAATTCTAAAGACATTCAGAAAGTCATTATCCAATAACAAAAACTCTCAAAGATTTACAAACAAAAACTCTCAAAGATTTACAAAGACTCCTTATCGACTAACAATAGATTTGGAATGTCTCTAAAATTCCCTATAATTCTCAATTGACTAACCCCTGTTAAGGTTTCCAAACCAGTTTGCAAACTGAAAAAATTCTGTCAACTCCGGAACTCAGTTTTACAATTAAGTTTGCAATCCGGTACGTGAACTGAAAAAATTCCGTCAACTCTGGAACTCGGCTTTGCTCATAAGTTTGCAAACCAGTCAACGTACCATGACTCAGCCGATTCACGAACGACTCATGTACTTGTACTTCGTGCATTTACCAACTACTTCGTGCATTTACCAACTATGTCGATTATGATTCAGTTGCGATTAAATTACTTCTATAAGATGATTTCCATTTTGTCAATTCTTTATAAAACACTAGTTATATGATCACATGATTGTGACTCAAAATCAATGTCTTTGTGTTCATGAAAATGAGTGTTAAGCTTTTAAGTTCGAACCAGCTAATTTCTGCTAACCATGTTGGACATAGTCTGTGTACACGATTCGGTTACGATTTACCTAACCAGATTGTATGTGACATATCAGAAAATTTTCGCTTCCCCAACTTCCTGATACGCCGCTTGAGAAACCAAATTTTCCAAGGGGCATCTAAGCCAACATATGATTTTCATCATCTTTACTGTGAAGACACAATGTCCTTTGCCAAGAGTAGTCTGATACCAGCCACCGTTATCAAACAAACGGTCTTCCGGGTTGCCACCTGTAGGTGGGGTGCCATTTCTGGCCTGGCAATTCACAGTACTCTTTCAAGTTTAACCGACTATCTTTCCTCAAATGATATGAACTGCTCAAAGAGCTAGCAATCATCTCTAGGTCGATGGTATGAACAACCATCATATGCAGCAACCATCCCTCCCATATCATGTCAGCTACCTCTCATGATAATAACCATTGTTAACTCACAAGCCTAGACAGATGATATAAATTACCTCGAACAGTAATAATCATCTCGTCTTATGGATTGTACTATAATCAGATGGTATGAATTATCTCAGAGAGCCAACTATCATCTCTTCAATAGGTAGTATGAACAGCCACTACTGCAACTACCTCTTACCAACGTTATCTATATTTCGATGATTGCAATTGCAATCATCTCCGAATGGATGGTATGAACTGCCAAGCAGCAACCAACCCTTTCCAGACGATATGAACAATCTTGTAGAGATGTGCTGAACCACATAGCGGCTGCCTACGTACCATCTCCGTTGCTCGAAGGGATCAAGCACGACCGTAGTTCGCCAATTTATTTAGATAGTATGAACTACCCACAGTAGCAACTATCTCGTAAGGTAAACTGATTACACCCACAGTAGCAACTATCTCATATCAGCTATCAGGTAAACTGATTACACTTGTAGTGTACACGATGAATAACGAGGAGATCAAGCACTATTCCTAGTAAGCCAATCACCAATTCAGTTCCAGAAAAACAACATCAATAGAGTTTAAAGGAATCGATAAGTAAGCACATACACATTTAAGACCCTGTTAAGAGTAAGTACCAATCATTCCAGATCCATATCTTCTAACATTGTGCAATTTAATAAGTATACTACACCCAACACAAGTGAAACTTAGTCAAAATATGTTGGTACTAGATTTAGGCGGAGTTCGCTTGCAAAAGAACGATACGACTTGGTATTACCGTAATAATCCAAATGAGGGGTGGGAGATTTAGTAACTACGTGCCACAATTAAGACACGAAAAATAACGCTTTCTCTACTTACTTTCGCCAAGTCATAAATGAGAATGAGAAACAAGATACCTTAAGATGGTTGTAGCAGTGATCATAAAAGCATAAAAATACTAAAATGAACTTAGTACCAACGTATAAGTTATCAAAATGCCAGATGCTAAACAAGAATTCATCAAAGATCCACAAAATGAAACAATGTAACCCTTCGCAAAATTTCTGAAATATTACTACATCTCCAGGTACTAAAAGTTTCCTCTGAAAAAAATTAGAGATATTAATGCATTCTATGGGCCTCAAATTAATCTCAAGAAGTCTGTCCTGTATATTTTGTACAAATAGTTCTCTGTACTATAATAATTTATGCCAAATAGTTCTCTGTACTATAATAATTTATGCCACTTCCGTGTGTCCGATCATCCTGAAATTTTAACCGAGTCTTTTTGACATATCTATGCATAACATATCCAAAATTCACTTAATTCTAGCGGTTAGGTGTCATTTTATGGTTCCAACTTTGCGTGAGTTCTAAATGTAGGAATAACAGATTCGCAATTTATCGACACTGCTTCCACTTCGTTCAGTTCTTGAAAACTAACGCACAAAGTAAAAAGCTAGAGAGATTAATATTTGTAAAGAAAATAATAACTTAACATATCAAGTAAAGCTCTAAAAGTCTATCCATGCATATAGTGGCATTTAGACAACAAAATGAGTCTCTAACTACTCTGAACCTTGAATGGACAACATTTCCGTTTAATGAGTATGACAGCCTAATGGTCGTACATACTACATACATTTCGGAAAACACTTGATAGATACCCAAATAATTATCGATTTAATCCTTTCATTTCATTTCTATGATTATAACTAATGCACATCACAAATGAGTGATATTAACAATTAAATATGCATTCACATACCAATCACTAACCATACAAACCAAAGTAAGGATATGAGAAGAAATCAAAACTCCTGGCAGTAGACAAACACATGTGGAGGCACATCTTTAATTTGCCTAACAAGCACTGATTTCCTACATAGTCACCTTAATTGTCCCACCGTTACGGCTAGTGCCGGCTATCTATGCAAGAGTATATCCTTCATATCCTAAATGCCTCTTTCTTTGTGTATAGAAGAAGCATGTACAATACCTATATATTTCATAATGAATCTAGCACATTGCCACCTGGGATGTGTAAATCCCAAGTAAGTGACCAGTAATGACTATTGCTACATCTTTAAGCCTTTACATCTATCTAGTAAAGCTGAAGATGTCGATTAGTACCAGCACCATAACTAACTATAAGCTCAGCTTAAGTCTAGCTGTGAAGTTAGAATTTATAACTAGCAGGCACAACTATTACCTTGAAGCTTTTATTTCTAATGATAAATTTCATAAAAGAAAACGAAACGGGTCTAATTAAATCTACCTCTGTACACAATAAAAAGTTGCAAGGAACACATCTATACATCTCATTTAGAGTTACCAATTACGGAATACATCCTAGTACTCGGATTATAGCACATAATTTTATGGAACTAAGCCTATTCTTCGTGCTAAGATTACCATTGCTTCAACCACAACTACTGTATCGGAATGTACCCAACATGTCCAGCAACTGAATCAAAGATACAGTTAACACTTCTTTGGTAAAATCATTAGTACCGCAACCCATAAAGTCTAAAACGTGTTATAACAGAAATGTTGCACAACATGCATAGCAGGATTTCTACAAATATTAGCAGAGAAGTTGGGCAATATAACAACCAAGTTATATAAAGATTTCTGCGGCAGTAACAAACATGATTCAAAACTCATTTATAGCTCATTCACAGTACAAAGAAGATCCCCATCATTTCGACATATTAAAGTGAATGATTAATGACCCATGCTTTATAATCTAGTTAATTAGATTACGGAAAAACCCCAAATTTATATGAACCCTAGTTTTACTGCATTTACATAACTTCAATTCGAAATTGAATTTACAAGAACGTGACAAACGGACATGCATATTCAGTGTGATACAGAAACATGCTAATCGATAAAAATCACTCGTTAAGTTGAATAAAGAGAAAATTACCAGACATAGCTCCTATATTGAAAATAGGAAGAAGAAATCCATTACTCCGCTTATCGAATCAGCCAACACTAACAACATCAGCAACTTCACTAATTATCATCCCCACCAAGATCATGCACGCATAATTTCAGTAGAATGAAGATAGAGAAGAGGAGGAAAGAAGAAATCGAGCTCCAGCCACATTCTTCTCATACACCCATGAATTATCTCAACAAATCAGTTCCTTCGACTGGTTATTATGACACCAATATTATATCCACCTCTAGTAAATCTAGCAGAAACTCCATGTCTTCCTTGGCATCTAAAGAACTCATAAACCCCTTGAAATTGACCACTAGAACCAAGGTTTCCGGTGGCCAGGACTTGATGTAGTTGTGAGAGGAGATTTTTTTTTTTTTGACCTCCGGAAATTGGTTGTGATAAGAAGAAGAAATACTCCCAACCCAAATTCCTTCACCTCGTTCTCTCCGCTTTAGGGAACACGTGTCCAACTGCATGGGTTGCTATTATAGCACCCAAGTGTTTTTCCTAAAGCAGACATTCCTATGCAGGCACTACCAATTATAATTTAGGCAGCCTAACAGTGTTCACGGCACTTTAGTGTTAGAATTTGGTTAATGGGTGTGGTTAAACCCATGAAAAAGTTCTGGAGTATCACAGCGTATATCAATGTTCTAAGGAAAAGTGGTGTATATGTATCTAGGTCAAAGAACGGTCGAGATCGTCCATCGGGATAAATTATGCAATGGCCATACTATATATAACCCAACCTTAACCTAACCATGTCTATGCGCCACGGACCCAGATAGATCGTCCTTGACGACTGTGGTTAATTACGGGCCTCGTAAATAGTTGGCTCGATATATAATTGGAAAAACGTTGATCTCTAGCTCCAACCGTAACTTCGACTCTAACACTAATCTGATAGGTGTAGAATACACCCTATTTATTATGAACGCGCGATTGGGGGATACTTAAACTAATTGGGGGATATAAATTACTTCCCCCAACCAATAGTGTCTGCTAAGGGGTGTTTTTTGGGGCGGAAATACTAAAATACCCTTTGGTTAATTAAAAACATTATTATAAAAAGACTGTACTACCCTTTCCACAAAATAAAAAATTTAAAACTTAAAATCAAAAACCAAATTCATATCCCCCATTTCTTTCATTTGTGTCGGCACACTCGTAGGTTAAGGTTTCGAAAAAAATATTATCCATCGTCTTCATTGTTAACACCATCGTTCTTCATCATCGATTAATCGTCGATTCAAAAATTTCTTCGTCGATTACCCGAATCTATCTATAACCATGCCTCCACGATCCCAATCCAAAATCAAAATCAATTGCTTAACAAATACAAGAAGAAAGGATCAACCGGATTGCTCAAGAAGAAGAAGAAGAGGATTCAGACCATCAAACTCTTGAACAAATGACTTCTATGAGAAGGTAAGTGATTTTGAACTGTTCTATGAGTGTTTCCATCGATTTAAGGCATTGGGTTTAGGTTAGAATCGTGAACCCTAACTCAAACAGTTGAGTTATAGTCAATGCCGGCATTTAAATTAGTATGAATACAATGCCGGCACCGAGTTACGGCGTTGTATTTCGTATGAATACAATGTCGGTACCGATTTACGGCATTGAATCCAGTATGAATACTATGCCGGCTACAAAACTTGAATCACCTGAAACTGAATGTGTTGTTCCGGCATTGAAATTAGGATGAATACTATGCCGGTTATTTGTTACGGCATTGTTTTTAATTTTTTCGACCATGCCGGCAGTGCTCTTTTAATATACAGGAAAACCCTAGGATTTTTTTAACAGTACCGACAGTAAAATTAAGATGAATAATATGCCAGTACTTAATTACGACATTGTTATGAATTCTTACTTCTGTGCCGGCAGTGCTCTTTTGGTATCTAGGAACAGCTTAGGAATTACCTAAGACTACCGGCATTGTCGACATTTATTCGACAATGCCGGCATTGTTTATTTGTTAAGTTACTATGCCGCTTTTGGTCTCGGCGTGGTCAATATTCTGTGAACCAATGCCGGTATTGATGATTCTATGCCATTATTCAGTATATCAATGCCGGCATCAGATATGATTGTGAGTTGTCTTATATTTATTTCGTGTTTCTTTTGATATAAGGATAAAGCCAAGGAAGCTAAGAAAGCAAAAGCTAAAGATGCTGGTATTAAGAAAAGAAAGAAGAACGATCTTGGTACTACCGAGTCTCTGCCTCCTTAAGGGAAAGAAATTGGTCGCAACAAGCGTTTGGGGGCATCTACAAGAGGGAAAAAATGGGAGAGTGGTGGTGACCGTAGAAAACTCGTAATCCGTGAACCTACTGGAACATTTCATCAAGATGAGCAAGATTAGGAGGAAGATAATGAGGTTAATCAAAGTCAATTAGCAACCCAAAGAAAAGTTTTAGAGGAAGATGGTGGGCCAAATCAACAACCGACACAAGACAAAGTAAAAGTAAAAGGTTCGTACCTTCCTCATACTGATGACATGATACCTGACCTTGATCCTGGTAGAATTTGGAGTCAAGCTTCAGATCCGAAAATGCTATTTGTCTACAAGGACAAGTGGGCTTGTACTATCTATCAAACGTATGTAAGATTTTTTATCTTGTGGATATATATTGTTTTGTATTTATGTAAAATTTCCTAATTGTATTTTCTCCTAATTGTAGGATCATAAGAAGGATGTGGGTGTTTGCCGACACCAAGCCGCGACTCATTGGGATTTGTTTAAGGAATGTGAAGAGGTCATTTTGGAATATCGGAGATTGAGGAAACAGCAGACAAGGTGAATCAGTGCTTGACCGGCGACGGAATCGGTCATTTTTTATCAAATTTTTCTTCTTCGTTTCAGTGTCGATTATCTTCATTAATTCAGGTGAGTGTTCAATCGATCTGATGATTGGTGCTCCAAAATCATGTTATTAATTACTAGAACTTATGTCGGATCTCAATGAAAACCAATCGAGAAATTTTTCTCGATCTAATCTAGAAAATTTAGATTCGAATTATTCTTTTCATTCGGCTACTTCTTCTGCTAATACTATGGATGTGCCATCTTTATTCATTCTTGATGATGTTATAGATGAGAGTTTAAATGAATGGAGATTTAGTTTGATTGGAAGACTTGATTTTGTTAAATTGAAAATGGATGTTACTTCAACAGTTTTGAAGAAACAATGGGATTTGAAAGGTTCAGTTCAATTCATACCTTTAGGGAAAGGTTTCTTTATAATCAAATTAGATAATGAAGATGACAGAAATATCATTTGGAGAGGGCTTTGTATGGTTAAATCACAAGCTTTGAAGTTAAGAGCATGGGAGCCGAACTTTAATCTAGAAACTCAAAAACTTCTTCAGCTTTTGTTTGGGTTACTTTTCCTGGTTTGAGCATTGAGTATTGGAAGGAGAATATCATTATGCAAATGGGTAATAAAATGGGAAGAGCTATAAAGGTTGATTAAACTACATTAAAAAGGGAAATTGGGTATTATGCTAGTGTGCTAGTAGAAATTGATTTTTCTAAATACATCCCCAGTAAAGTGGTTCTTGAATCAAAATATGGTAAAATAGAGCAAGCTATTATGATAAACAAGCTACCCAAATTCTGTTACCATTGCAAGATTGTGGGTCATTTAACAGCAGACTGCAGATCAAAGAAAAATGGAATGACTATTAATGAAACAACTCAAGTGATCCTTGTAGAAAAACGGAATGACTATTAATGAAACAACTCAAGTGATCATTGTAGAAAAACCAACAAAGCAATTAATGGAAACCTAAATTGGTGACACCTCCTGTAACTAGAGGATTTGATATTTGCTTTCCTTCTAAGGATACTGATATAGAACATATCATTGATCACATTGATGAAAATCTGCTAAGTGATAATGAAACTATTGATGCTATAATCCTACCTATTCTGCAAAAGGAAAACTCATCTTCTGGGAGATTTCAGGTTTTACAAGTGAACAATGAAGAATTCAGTGGAAGCTTAAATTCTTATAAAGATATTCCAAATCTTTCAGTTGAAAAAATTATTAATATGGTCTTCAGTGCTCCCCCAACAATAATATGGTAAATATACAACCTTCCTTAGGTTCAACTGAAGCTGTTTCTGCTTCATCTGATGGTAATGTGGAAATAGTTATACAAGAAGATAAGTCTGAAAGCATAAAAGTTACTACAAAGAATGATGAAGATGGATGTTCAAGTGGGAGTAATTCTACAATTGTCAAATCAAAAAAGGGTAAACAAATACCTAATGTTACCACTAGAAGGCAAGCAGCAAGTACAAATGTGAGTAAAAATGGTCAAGGGAGAAGAAATTCTCCTTCTCAACCTCCTCCAACATGAAAGTTTTATATTGGAATGTCAGAGGCCTGAGGAGAACTAAGGCCAAAGACAAACTTAGAAGTATAGTAAACACTTTTTTTCCTTCTTTAGTTATTCTAGCAGAACCAAAAATATGGGCTTCTTCAGATTTTATTAAAAAACTTAGATTACCAGGTATGCATTATAGTCTTATTCATAATTCTTGTGAAGAAAATAAAGGAAACATATGGATCCTATGGAGTGCTTCAATAAATACTCCTAAAATAATTGCAAGTACAAATCAATCAATAACAGTGGAAGTAGGGGGTGTAATAATTATTTGTGTTCATGCAACTACTTTTACAATAAATAGAAGAGAATTATGGCAAGAACTGGAGGCTAAAAATGCTCTTAATAAGCCTTGTCTTGTCATTGGAGATTTTAACACAGTAACAAGTATAGAAGAAAAAAAAGGTGGACTCACTCCTCTGAGAATCTCAATGAGAGAATTTACAGATTGTTTGAATAACTGTAATCTCATCCAAGCACCAAAAACTGGATTGGAGTTTTCTTGATGTAACAATAGAGTGGGAAAAAAAAAGAATAGTGTGTAACTTAGATAGAGCATTTTTTAATGATAAATGGCTGGATATTTTTCCAAGTTGGTGGTACAAAGTTGGTGTAAGAGGAATTTCAGATCATGGAGTATTATATGGAGCAAATGCTAATATACCAAAACCAAAGAATATTTCATTCAGAGCTTTAAAAGTTTTGAGAAATCACCCTGAATTTCTTCATCAAATTCATGATTCATGGAATGCTAAGATAACAGGTAATCCTATTTTCATTTTTATGAGTAAATTAAAAACTCTAAAACATGATATTCAGCAATGGAATTGGAATACCTTTGGTGATGTAACAAAGAAACTGAGGAAAGATGAAGATAGTGTTTTACAAGCTGCTCTACTATCAGATAAAAATCCATAGGATAAGAACCTTTTTAATAACTTAGTAACTGCGGAATTCAAGAAGTACTAACTGAACAACAGAAGGAAATAATTCAGCAAAAAGCTAGAGTATAGTGGTTAAAAGAAGGAGCATCAAATTCAAGATTCTTCCATGTCAACTTAAAGATAAGGAAAGCTTAAAATGCAATAGTAGAACTAGAAGACTCAGATGGGAATATAATAGCTGATCAAAAGCAGATTGCAAATGTCTTAACATTTCATTTTGAGGAGAAATTTAAATATCAAGAAGTATGCTTTCCACCAGATATATTTCAGGACATTCCAAAACTAGTGAGTAAGGAAGAGAATAAAATTTTAGAAGCAGTTTCATCAGATGAAGAAGTTAAACAAGCAGTTTTTGAACTTGATCCAGATAGTTCCCCTGGACCTAATGGATTTGCAGGATGGTTTTATAGATATGCTTGGGACATAATGGGTAAAGATTTAACAAAATCCATTCAGTTTTGTTGGAAGAGAGATTTTATTCCTCAAAGATTTAATGCCAACTTCTTACTTCTACTGCCAAAAGTCAAGAATGCTTAAAGAGCAGGTCAATTTAGACCAATTGGACTGATGAACTTTAGTTTCAAGGTGATTACAAAGATTATAACAAAAAGATTTGGCAATATAATACAAAAAATTGTATCTCCTCAGCAAGGTGCATTCATAAAAGGAAGGAACATTCAAGAACGAATTGTGCTTGCATCAGAATTGGTGAATGAACTTGAAGTAAAAAGAAGAGGTGGAAATATTGGGTTCAAGCTAGATATAACTCAAGCCTATGACTCTCTCAGTTGGGAATTTTTATTTCAAGTTATGAGAAATTTTGGTTTTTCTGAAAAAGGGATCAAATGGTTGCACACTATATTTAAATCAGTCAAAATATCATTTTTACTAAATGGTGGGCCTATTGGTTACTTTCAAGTAGGGAGATGGTTGAGACAAGGTGACCCCCTGTCCCCATTACTATTTGTAATAGCAGAAGATATCTTGAGAAGAATAATAACAAGAATGGTGCAAAAAGGACAGCTTCATCCTATGGTATCAAGAAATGGAGTGCAGCCTTCTCACATATTCTTTGCTGATGATATATTTTTATTTTGTAATGGGGAGAAGAGAAATGTTATGAAGCTCTTAAGCATCTTAAAATATTATCAAGCTGCCTCTGGTTAAGTTGTCAGTCTAGCAAAAAGCAAATGCTTTATTGGAGGAACCAGTGAGTTGAGAAAATATTAAATTGCAACAAAATGCAACATACCTCTCTCATCATTTCCAGATAAGTATTTAGGAGTAATGTTGACTCCAGGATGCATAAACTCATCACATATTTGGAGCTGTGTGGAGCAGATACAAGAAAATCTGACTGGGTGGAAAGGAAAGCTCATATCTTTCCAAGAAAGATTAATTATAGTAAAACATGTTCTCTGCAGTATTCCTATCTACAGTATGGAAATCTATAAATGGATTCAAAGAGCATTAAAAGAGTGTGAAAAAATCATAAGAAATTTTCTTTGGTCTGGAGACCATTCAACAAGAAAAATCATCACATTGGTAACGGCTAAAACAAATCCAAAATCCTCTTTTCTTTTACTCGAGTTTAAAACATCAATTTAAAGTAACCAAACATCAATTTAAACAAATCTAAAGTTTGAAGCCATGTTTTATAAACGGATTTGAACAGTGGTAAAGGCTATAGGCCATGCATGATCGTTGTAACCATTTCTTACATCCATGATAATCGTGAGGTCGATAAACGTACATGGTGAGAAATTGTTTTCTTTACCACTGTGTGACATGACTCCAAAGTTACTCCTGGAATTTATTGGATTTAAATTTAGGTAGTTTTGTATATGTACACTCCAAAAAGCAATATCAGTTTGGTATTTAGTTTAGGGTTTAAGTTTAATGTTGGATTCGTGTTTAGTTTTGCTTAAATAAGTTGATTTAGAATCTTATGACATAAATGGGGAGATATCAGTGAGTAGTTAAATTTGATTTTAAGTTTTAAGTTTTGTCTGGATTGCAAATCAACTTTCTTACCTCTTGATTCATGTTTGAAACAACTGTTTAACTTAACTACGTACATCTCATAGTTAGCTTGATAATGTTTGTTTTGGGTTTTATAAAGCTAGCACACTAGATATTTAGAAAGGTTTGAATGCTCTTACAAGTGGATAGAAGTCAGTGTAGTAGTATGCTACACTAATACTGATAAGTTTTAGCATGAGATGATACCTTGAGAAAAAGTTAAAGCAATACAGAAAAATGAAAGATTGAAAGTATAGTACACTGATACTGATAAATTTTAGTATTAGATGATGCCTTGAAATAAACTTAACACAATACACAAGAACGACCGGCCCCGGATCAACCTAGTCTTGTTTATGTGAATGAGATTCAAAGTTTCCATCTAACGGTGAATATTGTTTGCTTGGTTCCAAAGCTATCTTATCTTAAACCTAAAACAACCTATGCTTTGAATGTATATATAAGGGAAACTCTTGGAAACTGTGATCTTTAAATCCCGACACTACTTTTTGGTGTGTTCTAGTTGTATCTATAGTCGTCCTCTCCAGAAACTCTTTTAAGGTCTTGCGACTATCAAAGAATTCATCGGGATTCGTGAAGCCAGGTCTAGTTATCTTTTATCTTGATAATTTGAGTATCCTGATCTTGTTCGATTGTTGATTTATCACTTAAACAAGATAGATAGAAATCACAAAGTTCTCTTTGTCTCAACTTTTTAATTCCGCAATTTTTATACTTGTGAGGTGAATAATAAATAATCTAGGCTGCACTTCGTGTTGCATAAGTCTGGATTTTGAGGATAGCTAGACTTCTGTCAAATTGCTATCGGTTTTCATCACCTTGATGAAACGTTTGATCTGATCATCTATTTCGATCGCAAATCAGGAAATCAATTATAAAGGATTAATCTGTGGGAGGCAGATTTGGTTTAAAGTCTTCAATTGAGTTAAAGCAACTCTTAGTTGGTGTGACGTTATCTAAGGGAATCAATTGCACGGAGTCCTGCTTGGATTCCAGAGGCCTAAGGAGCACGACTGTACCTTAATGCGTGGGATACCTTTTAGGGCTCAACTACTTACCAGACCGAAGTTAATTGGTAGTAGGCTAGTGTATGTAGCGGCTTAATACAGTTTGGTGTTCAATCTGAACTAGGTCCTAGGGTTTTTTTGCATTTGCGATTTCCTCGTAAACAAAATTTATAGTATCTGTAAAAAAAAATCTGCATTATATTGTTTATCTTTACAATCGAAATATCACAGGTTGTGCGTTGATCAATCACAATAGATACGTCCGTCCTATTTTGTTGGATAGGACTTAATTGATCCTTGGACATTGTTCTTTGGTACAATCCAAGAACTGTCTTTGTGATTAGGTTCACGGATTCAATTTTGTAAACGTTCTAATCGCAAGAGAGATAGAGATATAACTCTAGACACTTTCCTTGATTGAGTTTTAACTCTCGGGTTGTGTTGGGTTTGTCCATACTGATTGCCTACGAAAAAGTTGGTGGTGTATTTTTGGTACCCCCAGTGTTTTCAATTGGTATCAGAGCAGACAAACACATTAAGACCTAATAAGTCTGTGTTTGAAGTAGTCTGATTATATGGACAGAGACGAAATCTCTATAGACGTACACCAGAATTCCTTAACGATTCTTCAGAGTCTATTTTCCTCAAGACTTACTGTCTTACAGGATGCTCTTGACTCACTCAAGATTTTAAATACCTTGAGTGATTGTAAAGAATCGACAGGAAAAATTAAAGAATCCTCTTCAATTGTTAAAAACAAGAAACGTCCTGTTAAGAGTAAAAAGCTTCACTGTATTAAAAGATTACTAAACAGTATGTTTAAGGAATGAAACTAAGAGGGTCTGTTGACGAAGATTTTTTTATGGATTTTGCAAAAACATTTAAGTTGTTGGAATACATTGCAGTGATCATAAGTAAAGAGGTGCCCGTTCGCGTTTCAGTCTCTGATAAGATTTGCTATCAATGCGGGAAACCTGGGCATGTCAGAAAAGCTTGCACGTTTGCAACAATCTTGACTACTCCAGATAATTTCGGAATATCATCACTTGATCATTATGAGGATAAAGAAACAGATATGAACGACTGTCATGTCAGAACGGTTTGTGAGCACTCTGGTCATCCAATCTCTTACTAACTTGTTCATGGCATCACCCCATCATAAAATCTCTTGAGATGGGGAAAGCAGTTGTAAATGTTAGAGCACTGCTCGGTCGAACTCGCATGCGTTGCTATCTCAAGCATGTTTGTCAATATTAGTGATCAAAACTACGAGTCTTGATTTCTAGCCTATTTATAGATGTCTCGGACTAGGACATAGATTGTGTAGTTGAGCTTAGACTTCACGTCGTTCATCATTTGAAGACGAAGAACTACTAAGGGGAGCTTGTGGAACTTCATCGACAAAAGGTATGTGGAGACTGAAACTCATCTATCACTTGGAAAGTCTATTTCTACTCTATCTCCTATATTGAGACATAAGTCGTATTACGATATAGTTTTCTATATACACATTTGAGATTTCGAGCTGAGTTTATCTCGCTTACATATTTCTAGAAATATGTGTTTGCAAGCTTTCGCTTCGACCAAGTTCATCTTATATCATGTGAAAATTACCGAGTAACATCTTACATGGTTTGTGTGATATAATCATTTGGTGTAGACTTGGAATGTTTCGTTATGATTAGTTCAATATCTTGAAAATTGCTTTGATGCTAATAGTGTGTGAAAATGGCTATTGTCATCCTCTAAGAAAGTTTCAATGATTGAAATAAAGACCTTAGAATCATGTAACCATGTTTGGATATAAACATAGCGTGTTCTCACATTCATGTGTAAGTCCAAAACCGGGAACCTGAAGTATGCGTACCCGTACGCGTACTAGCGGTTGTTGGATAACTGGGCAAGTATGCGTACCCGTACGCATACTGGCGGAAGTCTCACGTCCGTGAATTTCTAATGGAGTTTGGAATGTAAATTGGTATGCACACCCGTACGCGTACTGGCGTAACCAAACTCGGTCCGGCTACTTAAGTATGCGTACCCATTTGCATACTTGAGTTGGTTACTTTCTAAAATCGGTTGTGTACATGAACTTAAACATTTATAAATTAAGGAATGCAATCTTTGCAAACCGTGGCTATGATGTTCATGTATTGATTCGAGTGAATCAAATCGATTTTTCTTCAATTGTGTTCTTGTATACTTCTATGAGAATATATCCATTGAACGGATATTTAACTAGTTTCATTTGAGTCATTTGAACTAGTTATGGTTAAGATGAATAAGGTTGATATGAGAGTAATCATATGGCTAACTTCGGTTAACTATTTGTGAGCCAACATGGTGTACACGTTTGGGTACAGTTACATAAACCTAAATGAGGGTACATTTCATTTGTGTGTAACAAGTTAAGTTCGATCTAACGGTTAAAAGATATTATCTTGGTTGAATAAGGTTTTTCATCTAACGGTGAATATTGAATGCATTGTTACCAAGGTAACTTGGATTGCAAACCCTGATTTGAAAACTATATAAAGGAGAACTCTTGCAACTGGGAAACCTAATCCCCACACCTCATGTGTGTTACTAGTTGCATCAACTAGAGTCGATTCTCCTTTAACCTTAGGTTTCTATCGAGACCCTGTAGGTTAATGACTTGAAAGACTTCATTGGGATTGTGAAGCCAGACCCAACTATTTTCTTTGTAGTTGCGTGTTCTGATCTTGCCCGATTCTATCGTATTGAGTACAATTGAAATAATTGACTCGAGATTAATTTCTCTGATAGGCAAGATAAAAGTAATCACAGACATCTTTGTCTCATCGTTTGTGATTCCACAATATCTTGTTTCGCTAGTCGATTAAGATTATTGTGAGGTGATTAATAATTCTAGGCTGTTCTTCGGGAATATATGTCCGAGTTATCAATTGGTTCCTGTTCACCTTGATTTATCAAAATAAGAACAAAAATTCTTGAGTATTTCTGTGGGAGAAAGATTTATTCAATCTATAGACTTTTTTGTGTGAGACAGATTTGTTTATCAAGTCTTCGACTTTGGGTCATAGCAACTTTTGGTTGTGGGTGAGATCAGCTAAGGGAATCAAGTGCGTAGTATCCTGCTGGGATCAGAGACGTAAGGAACGCAACTGTACCTTGAATCAGTGTGAGATTGATTAGGTTTCAACTACAGTCCAGTCCGAAGTTCATTGGTAGTAGGCTAGTGTCTGTAGCGGCTTAATACAGTGTGGTGTTCAATCTGGACTAGGTCCCGGGGTTTTTCTGCATTTGCGGTTTCCTCATCAACAAAACTTCTGGTGTCTGTGTTATTTCTTTTCCGCATTATATTTTGTTATATAATTGAAATATCACAGGTTGTGCGTTTAGATCAATCAATTGGAATATCCAACCTTTGGTTGTTGATTTAAATTGATTGACACTTAAACATTGGTCTTTGGTACCGTTCAAGTTGTTTCACATAATAATCAGGCTCGCAGATTTCTATTTGTTTGATTTGATGATTCCATTGTGAAACAGAGATATAAACTCTTTTATATACTTTTCTCTAGATTGAGTCTGACTGTCTAGTTGATTCTCTAGAAAGTATATTAGAGTAAGTCCTCTCAGATTGCCTAACTAATTGTTGGGTGTGGTTGTTGTACCCTAGCATTTTCCGTAAAGGTTTGTTTTGTTTGTTTTGCTTTCTCCATTTTTTCTATTAAGGTTGTTTGCATTTCCAGTATTTTGACAAGAAAAGAAAGATTTAGTGTAATCATTAATGATCAAGAAAACATCTCATATTGTTGAGCGAGCTCCAACTTCGTGATGTAATAAGATCAAAATGATTTACAGCACTTCCGGAAATCAACATCTTTTGTGCTCTGAAACTTTCCATTGAGCTATGAATAGGATTAATCATCTTATTATATTTAATTTTACAGATGCCATGTTTTAAAAACCTTTGAAAAACATATTTTGGTATGGTTTTATGTATCACATAGACTTTCAAATTTTTTATTCTCAATTCATGGGTTTACGCACCCGAACCCGGCTAAGCCCATTAAGGCTTTATTAAAATAGTATACATACTCCCTTACTTCTCCTTCTTCCGTAAGTTCACGAATGGGATTAGAAGTTGAGTTTAGGTTTTTCGATCCGGTATGTTGTATTCATGAATTAGAGGAAAGTGTGTCTTATTTCTGTTTTGACTAAGTAGATTCGTTTTTGGTCTTGTAATCTCAACTAACTCTTGTGCTCTAGATCTTTATCTGTTGAGCTAAGAAAAGGGTTGATTATTCTTGTCTGGTTAAATAAGTCCAGACACAAATCATGTGCTCTCGGGCCCATATGCGTTGAGTTCCGAAACCGGCCTGAACCTTTAAGTAAAAACCTCTTCAGAAGATTCTAGAAAGAGTCTCTTTTCCCACAGTCTTCTTAACCTAGAAATTGTGCCATAAATATGTATTCAAGGTACGCTTATCTTGTGTCATATTTACAAAGTATTGAATAACTCACGGATGTTCACAAACCATGGATGCTTCTAAGTTTTCTAACAGCACAAAGGAAGATACCAAGAAGATAGAGGATGATGGTTCCAAAGGTATTGTTGAGTTTTACGATAATCCTGTTACCATATTCTGTTACTTTGCTCAAGAACAAACAGGGTCAAGACCGGTTCAGATGTACCGAGATTTGGTCGGAAATATTATGAGTGACATCAAAGTGGTGTTTGAACAATTGTCTGCTGTGAAAAGGGTTCTCGAACTTATCAGTTCGGAACTAGGAAAAACCTCTAAAGACCTCGGCTCTCTCAAAACGCAATTCGAAGACTACATATGAATTTAATTTCTTTTGTTTTTATCTAGGAAACTTCTTTTGAGGATTTATTATCCTTGAGAAGGATTAATATGGTTTGGTATTGCAAAAATTGTGATTACACATAGCTATTTCCAATGGTTTTCATCTTGCATGTTTTTAAATTTATTTATTTAAATTCTAGAGTTGTTGGAAGATGAACTTGCAGTATGTAGTCATTATTGGTTTAATTATTTCCTTTACGTTTTCGTGAATCATTTGTGCCTTTACGTTTGTGCCTTATGAAACATTTGTGCCTTTACGTTTTCATGAATCGAGAAAATATTTCATATGTGCTCAGAAGTTAAATCTATTATGTTTTTTATAAATGGAAAATAGAACAAATTTTTTGAGATTATTCTCGCAGTATTGATCTACTTGTTTTCACTGTTGATACATAAAAATAACTACCCCTTAGTAGGGCCATAGAGTCCCTAAGAAAAGGATAAACCCATTAGATGATTTGGAGACTTGGGGACTAAGGCCCAAGTCCAATAAGGTATGTCCATGGGAGTATAAAGGAATTAATAAGAAGTGGGAGGATATATTAAGAGGAATGACAATAGTGGTAAATAAGAAAGTTATTTTGACATGTGGCATGATGTCATGAGAAGAGGGATCTTTGGGAAAAGCCTATACAAGGAAGGACATAGTACAATGGAAAGCAAGTTCCCCCTCATACCATTCTAGAAATAGGTGTTGTCATTGTGTGACTAGGACGTGTAAGACCCTTATCATCTTTACCCTTCAATATTTGGCAACCATACCCGTAGGATCGTCTCTAGTCCACCATGGCACACCAAATAAATGCCGGCACAAGCGCCAGGGATCTAGTTAACCGAGAGGCCAATTAACTTTGATGAAGTAACGATAGAAGACGGGCATGATGACAGTGAGGAAGAAACACCAACGGGAAGCCCAACAATAAAACCAACCACGCGGGAACACTAACCAGAAAATACAAAATCAGCACAAGGGAAAGATAAGAAACAGACAACTAACAACGCGCACTCGGAACCGTTAACACTACGAGACATGCAGAAAGAGTTGGAAAGCCACATGCAAAGAAAACAGGAACTGAGAACGCTCATGGACTAAGCAGAAGCAGCAGAGCAAGACACTGGTGGAGGAGCGGAGAAAACGCGACACGGGCGATGAAAACACGCTCACATCAGTAACACAGGAGGCAATAGCAAAGTACTTAGAGACAAACTACAGTGTGGCAAAACAAGATAATTACGATTTCATGAACAGCCTGTATACCTCCGAGATCGCCGAATATCAATACCCGACGGACTACATATCTCCAAAATTCAAAGTATACAATGGACAAGGAAATGCGTGCTAGCACCTTAGCTGATTCCTAGCAACTATGAACGACTGCGTCTCTGACGGTAGTTTATGCCTGAGAGAATTCCCCAAATCGCTTACGGACACGACATTTACACGGTATGAAAATTTGAAACCAGGAAGCATAGACTCATGGGCGACCATGTATGTTTTCTTCCTCAGGAAATTTTATTCAGAAGAAAAGAAGGTTACGTCAATAGACTTGAGCAGATGCACCCAGCGGGTAGGAGAAGAAATATGAGAGTACATCACTCGGTTTCGCCATTTCGCGTTGGATTGCCATGAGGACATTAATGAAGGAGCGCTGGTGGATATCTGCATGAGTGGAATGATACCCGCATTCTAGATAAATCTAGTCAACTTCAGGTTCCAAACCTCCATCGAATTGAAGAAGCCGCAGGTTGGATCTCCGACTGCGTTGAAGACTCGAGCATGGATCACACATGGCACTACATAGTTAATACTGCATCGGTGGATCTCCATAACATGCGTGCAAACAATATTTTGGGTGGATGGAACGCGCCTACATACCAACCCGCTACCAGAAACCATGGGGCACCATGGAACCGAAGAGAAACTTCATCCAGCCACCCACCTTGCCGTGCAGTCGGGAGCAAATAGTTCGACTATTGGAACAGTAGGTAGTGATCTAGGAAATTGAGTTACCACCAACGGTAGTGGACGTCCACAAAATGGACAAGAACGCCGCCAGGTACTGCCATTACCACCGACAACTAGGCCATCCAACGGTAGAATGTTTTGCTGTCAGAAGCATATTCAACAGGAAGTGCACAGCTAGAGAGATCGAAATAACTAACCAATCAATTGAGCGCGATCCTCTCCCTTGAATGGCAAAAGATGGAAGCATTAGAATTAATGTAGCAAATCCTAATTCAGTATTATTAGCATAACAGGTTCGCGTGTAACTAGTTTACAAATAAAGGTACGATAATATATAATAAAAACAAGTTTTTTCTCTCCATCTAAAGAAAAAACTCTTACAAGGACTACGGGTTGCTCCGCGCATCCATTCGGATATACAAAAATACAAAAGGCTACGGGTTTCTATGTGCATCCGGTCGGATGACATACAAATTTACAAAAAGAGACGGGTTTCTCTGCGCATCCGATCAGATGACATATCATTTGCTTTAAACTTCATATTTTCTCATCTCTTTTGTTTTGTGTCGGAAAACTTTAATACCCATATGGATCGAATCTGCTCTGCAATCATGTTTATAATTTATGTATAAACTCTCAGTGATTTGATAGAACTAGTGTGGATATGTATGAGCATGGTGTTAAAGTTGCTCACACAGAGATCCTAGTAGATAAAGATATATAGTAGTGGTGGAGAAAGATTGTTTCTCTGTAAACTTTAGTTTCTTATTAATTTGCTTACTCTCACTATTACAAATGGTGTTCATCTTCCTTTTTATAGGCTACAACAACTGGTGTAAAGGATGGGAAAGAGAACAGCATGAAGTAGAACTACAAGTATACATGACTTGTAATTGTACAAAAACTATCTCTTTGAGTAATCAAATTTTCTAGAAACTTTGGTTTTCTCCAGACATTTCTTGTTCACACCATATGAACCGACTTTAGCAAATACAAGTTTGTTCCCGACTATTCTAGATTTAAACATTAGATAATTATGTTTACTTTGCACAATTATAAATTATAATAATATTCCAAAAGTTATGAATATCTAAAGATATGAAAAAAATTAGAATGGAAAAAATAGTTATGAGATCTTGGAGAAAACTAAAGTTAATGTATCGCTGAAGTATTATTGAAGTTCAAAACTAAAGTATTATCGCTGAAGTATTATCGAAGAACATTTTTATTCTGAACCAGGCCTTAAAAGAAATGCGTCCCAAAACCCTTCTCAGCTTCACCCTCATTCTTCAAATCAATAAATGCACGTTCATCTCTACATTTGACTTGCATCATTTTCAGGAAATCGAACTCTATCGTGGGGTCTGGTAGGCCAGTACCAGAGAAGATGTTTACATGTTGGAAGATGAAATTGCAGTGAACTGCACCAATTTTGTGACTACCTGATAATAAGAAAACTTACATTAACGTCTATCACTACACATATTCGAGGATATGTGGTTTGAATTCTATCACCGAAGAGCTAACTTGCATTTACAAAGATAATATAGCTTGCATCGAACATATGAAGTAAGGGTATCTCAAAGGTGATTATATTAAACGTGGAAATTTCTGATGTCTTATATTTGTAGCCCAAAATACAAGAACTACGCATTAGATTAATAATTTTAGATTGAATTTAAATTTTCACATTTTATACAAGACTAAATTAACCTTAATAAATTACTCCCTCTCTTTCAAGAAGATTGTCCGTTATGACTTTATCAAAATATTAAGGAGACCATAGTCTTTTACTTAATTACCCTTAGTTACTTACCTATTTTATTTTAATAAAAATTATAGCAATAAAAACTACCTAAAATTGTTAGGAGGATTATAAATACGAAATATAAAAAGAAAATTAAAAGATATTGAATTTATGGTGTATAAAGTTTATAAGGAATTCAATTTTTGGATCTAAATATATATTCTCGTAAAAGGAATGAAGGATATATTTGTTTTCTTAATTATACAAATTTATTTAATATTTTAGATCGGGTCCCATTAAAAATGAATTTAGTAATATACAAATTTAAGGGTATATTAGAGAGTTCATTGAAAATATATGACTATAAACAGAAGCTAGACACAATTTTGAAACAGACGAAAATGGATTAGAGGACGGTCTTTTTGAAACGGAGGGAGTACATAATATTAACAAAAATAACAGGAGAAATAATTACGTTTATAATCAAGTCATGGTCGTTTTTTGTGGATGGCAGTTTATGTTTGTAGGTCTTGATGGTGGTTTTTAGTATAGGGAGAAAACTGTAAAAGTCTGTCTACCTGACCCGGCATCAAAAGTAGTAGACCTTGATATGTCTATATTCCGTAAGGAATTTGAAGAATATATCAGAATCTGATGAGTGCCTATGTCTCTCTTCATATTATACTGAAACTCAAGCTCCTAGATGAATTGTTCACCAATATATAGCCTAATGAGTATTAAAGCTCCTAGTTGCATTACTTACTAATGCTGGAGCCTGCCGATTATTCATTCTATGCTATGTTACCCAGCCGAACTATTGATGTTGACATAACATGACAATTAATGTTCGCTCGCAAATGAGTAGCATGAATTTCCCGAAGTGTCGGGATTAAGATATGCATGGAAATACTCAATTAAAGGCACGTAAAGTTATGCTGCCCTCCGAAACATAATTAGTGATTTTGTATGAACACACAAAATTCACCAGAAATTGATTGATTTTGTGTCACCTCACAAAATTCAATCTTTCAAACCTAATTTTATTAATTTATAAAATTATGTTTTTTGCGCCTTGCGCGATATTTCGAACCCTATTGGTCGAAACTAAACCTAGACAAACTAGGAAATTGATCCATCATGGAGCTAGTATGAGCAAGATCCTACCAAAAATCATAAAACAAGAAATAAAGAGGAACTGCGGCAAGTAAGAGCAGCGGAAAAATGAGGCGTGGCCGCGCCACTTAGCCGAACGATTTGCTTCAGCAGGCGCCACCTGTGGCCGGCTGGCCACACTCCATGTTGCTTCTTACCGGCCCCATTTCCCATCGACCAATCAGATTGCTTCAAAGCGCCACACACACTTTTAATTAAAGTAGGAAATTGGTTGGTCGACACGCCTAATTCCTTAAGGAATCGAATATAGGTTGCCCATGTCAGTCTCAAAAACGATCACAGCCGCACGTTTTGGCCGGCTGATTTATCAAGCTTGGCCGCTTCCTAACGCGACCGGACAAGCACCACCATGCACACCGGCGGGCCCACTAATGCCCTGGCCAATCGGAATCCTTCCAACTTGCAAGCGGAGCCACTAAACGATTACCCAAAGTGAGTTGGCTGCGCGGGTTACAAAACACTAATTTATGTTAACGGCAGCAGATCAATGTCGCAAAACAATCTCGGCCGTCCAACTTCGCAAGCCGAATTGACCGGCCCAGATTCAATCTTAGTCAACGAGAAAGGTGCGGAAACACTCACAAGTGGCCCGACTATAGCACTGGCCGGTCGAATAGTCTATGGCATGCGGCCAACACCAAAAACCGTTGGCCCAAAATGGGTTGGCCAAACGGCTTTTAAAACCTAAATTAAATCAATGAAGGCCATTAACTGCCGCAAATCATCTTAGCCGCCCAACTTCGCCAGTCGAATCGGCTGGCCTAACTCTTATTTTAGGCAACCAACAAGATGTGGCCATGATCACCGGCAACCCCCCTTCCATAAGGAACAATCGGTCACTCCGCGGCCTGCCCATATGGCTCCTAAACGATAGCCCAAAGATGGATGGTCGCGCTTCTTATAGGAGTCTTAAATAAATTAGTGGCAACCAGTAACTGCCGCAAATCATCTCAGCCATCCAATTTTGCTAGCCAATTTAACCGGTCTAGATTTAACTTGGGCCGACCAACAGGATGTCAAAATGGCTACCAACCATCACTCTCCTATAGGGACCGACCGGCCTACCTTTGGCATACATAAATAGCTCCAAGAAGCTTTCTGAAAGTGGCCGGTCATGCTCCTTTGAAGACACTAGGTTCCGCGACCAAGCAAGATATGCTCAATACAACGATGATTCACATGCATCGATTATTTTGAGCTGCTTGCTTAAAAGCGATGCTTTACATGCATCGAATACATGCGATATTTTATGAATATCGGCTTCACAAATAACTTAGTTATTTAACTTAATGGCGTTACGTGCTATTCTTTGCGACAAGTCTCATAACTTGGCTCGTCACACATGACTACCTGCCACCTAGCTTGCGCGTGATTGGTCAGAATAATTAGGCAAGACCCACTCAGCAACTTGCTACATATTTTCTATAAAATACTCGAGACATCAAACATGTCACAAACTGGGGGATGTTCATCAGGGTATTGGTCTGGCGGTTTACAGCGTGCGGCGTACAACACGCCCATTATGAGAAAGTGTCAGGAAAGGCGGAAAGTTAGTGCAACAGAGAAGTAGTGGGTGTAAACTGACTCGTCTTCCCTCATAGTAAGACATGGTTTCTACATTTTCACACGATCCCACTTATCAATCACTCAACTACTCCCACTTCCTAATAGATCAGGGTGCGTGCAACTATGACAGATATAAATAGGTTTCGACCTATTTTGACCAAAACAACTGGCAACAACAGTTTTGGTTATCAACACAAGTATCCATAAAAATACCAAGAACTGGTAGCTTACATTCTGCAAGCCAGTTGCATATTCTGATACAAGTCATAAAATAAGCACACCTTCAGAGTTAACCATTCTGATCTCAACACCTTCTTCGCATCCCTCCCTAAGATCAACCCTTCTCCTTCATTTTGTGACCGAATAAAGACTGGAACGGCCATTTCTTGGTTTAGGCAAGGATTGTACAGATTGATCTCTCGAATCTAAAGTACTCTCGTGCAGTGCATTTGTTTAGGGTTTGGATTCGTTTCTCGGCGGCACACCCAAATTTACCAAAATCAGTAGAATCAGTTTTTACCCCAAAACAACTGGCAACCACAGTGGGAGATTAATCGCTCGGTTGTAAAAATCATTTACCCAATTCCATTTTCAATTTCCTAAATTTCTCAAGATGGTTGATCTTAGGAATGGTTCAGAAACCCTCAATCCCAATTTTACTTCTCCTAACACTAACAATACTTCACATGTTATTCCTAAATCCGTTCTTTCATTCAAAACCCTTGTCGAGACTATGGGGTCTCAATATTCAACAATTATTCACGATTTGACGAAAATCCTGAATGATATTATCAGGAATCAAGCTACTATTGTCAAGACGCAGGACGAAGTATTTACGCTTTTGAAAGTCCTCACGGATCAACTATCAAAGGAACCAACACGTATTCATTCTGGAGGAAACGCTATCGACAATTCATTTGGATCAATACTGATGGAAGTAGCCCTTCTTCCGAGATTCACATTCCTATTCCTGGTGGGGAAGATGAAGCCTATGGTCACGTTGAATGGAAAGGTACCCACCAACCTAACTTGTCTGCTCATTGATCAAATTTTAGATAGTGGTAGTAAAAGGTTCGTAAGACTTGTGAAAGCAATTGATTTTAGACTTATTTAAACTAAAAATAGAGAAAATTTAATTCCAAATTTGATTTCAAGATTGAAAATAACCAAGACACTAGATTCCACTATTACACATGAATGAATGATGGTAAAAATTCCAAAACTCTAATTATTTTTAAAATCTCTTTTTCTTAATTCACAAATGATCAAGCATATTCTCAAACATTAATTGTATCCCTTAAGCATAGATTATCTACCAAAAGTATAACCTATCTAATTGAATCACAACTAATTAGGAAAAATTATGCAAACAATTAAAATTCTACAAAGTAGTGATTGAGTGAATTATAAAATACAAATTAGAGAAAAATAGAATAGTTACCAATTATTCATGCATAAATAGCTTCCTCCGTGCCTTGGTTACGCGAGAATTAGCTCATCATCATGGAAACACGCTCAAAATTCATCTTTATTGCTCAAAAATGGTGTTCACAATAATGAAATGGGAGAAAAAAAATAAAACCGGGTTTGTAACAATTTTATTTGTTACAAACCGAGCTGTTACAGAGAACGATAAAAATGAAGTGTTGTTGTCACTGTAACAATACGACCCACAAGCAATTGTCGTTGTCACTGTTGGAAAACGACGGTTCTGCGTGCGTCTTATGTTCTTCGTATTCTTCACAGCAGCAGAAAATGGAGTTTTTCTGCCACTTGATTTCTCGACTCTCTGGTTCTTCCTATCCTCTCCCTAAACTCTACCCCCTTCTATGAGTCTCCTACACTCTTTATATACCCAACTGCACCAAGAATCTCCCATAATAACTCAAAAATCTTCTCGATATCCAACCATTAACTCAAGAATATTTTCTTTTCTGTTTTATGTTCTCACGCATCTGTTCGCAGTATACACGCTCCAACACTTCCTTGTTTGACTCCTCCACACTTCTGCAGCAACCAAACTCTATCAAAACTCAATCAACACACGTTCAAGCACGTTGTACTCCGAGATTGCATATTTTCTTCCCAACGAATATCCAGCCCAACTGAACGCATTAAAACACTCATACCACCATTGTTTGGGCATATCACGTTCATCCCAATCAAAATCAGTGATTGAATCTCACTGAAACTCCTCCAAAAATCCAACAGAAAATTCCGCAGAAAACTGGAATTTTTTCCCGCCAAAATTCTTTTTTAAACGATGAAGAAGGGTGTCCCCTAACCAGACCGGGGGTGCGAATAGCAAGTGCCCAACTGAGGTGCCCCTTATCCAAACCGAGAGTCCGAATAACAAATGTCCCTTGGGTGCCTTTAGACTTTTTTTTTGGGTGTTTTCAACACTTTTTTCGGGGTTCCTCCGGTGTATTTATGGGGTGCTTCCGGTGCATTTATGGGGTGCCTTTAGTACTCTATCCTTGGGTGTCAAACACCACTTTTTGAGCCAATTTTTCCGCAAGAGCTTATCCCTAGAAAAGACTTAAAACAACTTTATTAGAAATAAAATGAGTCCTAGATAATGTAGTTATGGGTGAAAATG
>JAJJMB010007708.1:31504430-31516627 GCA_023531105.1 Papaver atlanticum | reverse complement strand
TTTTTTTTTGTTGACCCGCTCAACAGCTGGTCATAATATGATAAAGAAACTCCTACAAAAATAAACAAAAAGTTAATCACTCCCCCACACTTAAATCTAACATTGTCCTCAATGTTTCTAATGAAAGAGCAGTACCGAAAATAACACGAGGAGAAGTTGGAAAGATAGTACCTGGGTGAAGAGAGAAATCAAAAACTAATATACAACATACAATGACCTCGATGGTCAATCAAGGGTAAGCAGGGTCCTTCAGAGGGACCTCCTCAACATCACCTGTAAGAAAGGGCTCTAAAAAGGGTTTCAATCTCTGACCGTTAACCTTCAAAGAACTACTACCATCCGGTGTCTCGATCTCAACAGCTTCATGAGGAAAAACAGTACGGACCACAAAAGGACCGGTCCACCGAGAGCGCAACTTCCCGGGAAATAGATGCAAACGAGTGTCATACAGAAGAACTTTCTGACCTGGAAAAAATGACTTTCGTAAAATATTCTTATCATGCACAAGTTTCATTTTGTTTTTATACTCCTTAGCACTACCGTATGCATCTCTACGGATCTCGTCCAACTCATTGAGCTGGAGCTTTCTGTGAGCTCCTGCTTTGTCAAGTGAAAAGTTTAGCTGTTTAATAACCCAATAGGCTTTATGCTCTAACTCAACAGGCAGGTGACATGCCTTGCCAAATACTAAGCGATAAGGTGACATTCCAATGGGTGTCTTAAACGCAGTACGGTAAGCCCATAAGGCATCAGTAATCCTTAATGACCAGTCTTTCTTATTGGGATTAACTGTTTTCTCTAAAATACGCTTAATTTCCCTATTGGAGACCTCTACCTGACCACTAGTCTGTGGGTGATATGGGGTAGCTACTTTGTGGGTAATACCATACTGTTTCATTAAAAGAGCAAATGGTCTATTACAAAAGTGTGAACCTCCATCACTAATTATAGCTCGCGGCGTACCAAAACGTGTAAGTATATTATCTTTCAAAAACTGGACTACGACCCTATGGTCGTTGGTTTTACACGCAACCGCCTCAATCCACTTAGAGACATAGTCTACAGCGACAAGGATGTATAGGTTACCAAAAGAATTAGGAAACGGACCCATAAAGTCAATACCCCACACATCAAAGACCTCAATAACTAAAATAGGGTTCAAGGGCATCATGTTCCTACGGGAAATGGTTCCTAATTTCTGGCAACGTTCACAAGTAACACAGTAACTGTGGGAATCTTTAAACAACGAAGGACAATAGAATCCACACTGCAATATCTTAGCAGCAGTCTTCTGATAGACGCATTTATGTGTCTATTTTCATCTCTATTGTATATATTATTAGTACCCATTTTTGTACTTATTATGGTGTTTTATGTCTTTGTAGGTATTTTTAGAGAAATAAGCTCTTGCGACGAAATTGGCTCGTAAAGTGGTGTTTTACACCCCAGGATAGAGTACTAAAGGAACCCCAGAAATGCACCGGAAGCACCCCAGAAATACACCGGAGGAACCCCGAAAAAAATGTTGAAAACACCTCAGAAAAAGTGTTAAAGGCACCCACCAAAATTACTAAAGGCACCCTAAAATGGATAAGGGCGCCTCCAAGGCAGCCGAGCTGTTAAAGGAACCCGCGTTTTGGATTCAGGGCACTTCACCTTCATCGTTTGAAAAGAAAATTTTGGCGGGAATTCTGGATTCAAATTTCCAGTTCCTGCGTATTTGATTTTTTGTATTTTGAGGAAAATTCAGTCGGATTTTCATCTTGTTTCGGATATGTACCAGCCTGTTAGATCACAACAGAGGTGGTAAGTGCATTCATTTTAATTAAATCACAGAATCTCATCAAACAGAGGGTGTATTATTCTCGGAATATATTTATGAAATATTTTGAAAGACACTCATTGATTGGAAGATATATTATCCTGGAATGTTATTCTGCATTGACTGAGGGATATTTGACGCGTAAAGAGATGAACAGAACATTTCATGTCACGCAGAGAAAGAAAATAAGAAATTATTCCCGAGAATAATATTTCTTTACTGTGAAGATTGTTAGGAGTAATTGGTGAGATTTGGAGGAGCTTCTGGGTTATAAATAGCTTCTGGGATGTAGAGGAAAGGAGTAGAGAGAATTTGGAGCAGCACAGAATCGAAAAATCGAAGTTGCAGGAAAAACAATTTTTCTGCTGGTGAAGAAGGTACGAAGAACATAAGACCCTTAAAGACCGTCGTTCTTCAACAGTGCCAGTGACGGTATTCCTTTATCGTTTTCTGTAACAATTGATTTTGTAACAAATATAAGTGTTACAAAACCCGATTTTATTCATTTTTCTCCCATTTCATCATTTGTGAACCATTTTTTTAATATAGATGAATTTTGAGCATGTTTCCATGATAATGATGAGATAATTCTCGCGTAATCAAGGCACGGAGGAAGCTATTTATGCATGAATAATTGGTAACTATTCTATTTTTCTCTAATTTGTATTTTATAATTCACTCAATCACTCCTTTGTAGAATTTTAATTGTTTGCATAATTTTTCCTAATTAGTTGTGATTCAATTAGATAGGTTATGCTTTGGTTAGATAATCTATGCTTAAGGGATACAATTAATGTTTGAGAATATGCTTGATAATTTGTGAATTAAGAAAAAGAAATTTTTAAAAAAAATAATTAGAGTTTTGGAATTTTTATCATCATTTATTCATGTGTAATAGTGGAATCTAGTGTCTTGGTTATTTTCACTCTAAAAAAAACAAATTTGGATTTAAATTTTCTCTACTTTTAGTTTAAATAAGTCTAAATTCAATTGCTTTCACAAGTCTTACGAACCTCATTCTTACCACTATATCAAAATTACATCATCTTCTTAGCACTAAAGTGACCCCCACAAGCATGATCATGACAAAAGGAAATAATACTTGACTGATCAATCTCATGTATACATCTCCTAATAATCTGGTCTGGACAATACTTAAACAAATAAGGATCATCCCAAAAGAAGTGTTTAACCTCAGCTAAAAATCTAGAACGATCTTGTTTACCCCAATGTTGGGGCATTTGACCAGTAACAAGATAGTTCACTATATTCGCATACCAAGGTAATTGGGTAACAAAGAACAGTTGTTCATCAGGAAAACTATCTCTAACAGGCGGGGAATCATCAGGGGTATCAACAACAAGCCTAGACAAGTGGTCTGCTACTACATTTTCTGCACCTTTTTTGTCTCTAATGTCTAAGGAAAATTCCTGCAACAATAGGATACATCTAATCAATCTAGGTTTTGTATCCTTTTTGGAAAGAAGATACTTCAAAGCAGCATGATCAGTGAAGATTATAACCTTAGAACCTAAAAGGTAGGGTCTAAACTTGTCTAAGGCGAACACAATGGCTAACAGTTCCTTCTCTGTAGTAGTATAGTTCAACTGGGCATCATTCAGAGTTTTGCTAGCATAGTAAATTACATGGAGTAATTTGTTTTCTCGCTGACCTAGCACAAAACCAATAGCAAAATCTGAAGCATCACACATGATCTCAAAGGGTAGGTTCCAGTTGGGTGCCTGGACTATGGGGGCGGTAGTGAGTAAAGTATTAAGCTTCTCAAAAGCCTCTAAACAAGCATCATCAACGACAAACTTAACATCTTTTGCAAGCAAATTGCAAAGAGGTCTAGAAATTAAGCTAAAATCCTTAATGAATCGACGATAAAAACCTGCATGCCCTAAGAATGACCTAATATCTCTTACGGTTTTTGGGACCTGTAAAGTTTTAACAAGGTCAACTTTGGCTTTATCTACCTCTATACCCTTAGATGATACGATATGCCCTAAAACAATTCCTGAACGAACCATGAAATTACATTTCTCCCAATTAAGCACTAAATTCTTCTCCTTACACCTAGTCAAAACTAATGACAAATGATACAAGCACTTATCAAAAGATGAACCAAATACTGAAAAATCATCCATAAAGACCTCTAAGAACCGTTCTACCATGTCAGAAAATATGCTCATCATACAACGCTGAAAAGTTGCAGGGGCATTACAAAGCCCGAAAGGCATGCGTTTATACGCAAGGGTACCAAAGGGACAGGTAAAGGTAGTTTTTTCTTGGTCTTCAGGGGCAATAACGATCTGATTATATCCGGAGTAGCCATCTAAGAAGCAGTAGTGACTATTTCCAGCTAATCTTTCTAGCATTTGGTCGATGAAAGGAAGGGGAAAGTGGTCCTTCCTAGTGACCTTATTCTATTTCTTATAGTCAATACAAACACGCTAACCCGTGGTCACTCGGGTTGGGATTAACTCATTGTTCTCATTCTGGACTACAATAATACCGGATTTCTTGGGGACAACCTGAACAGGGCTGACCCACTTGCTGTCTGAAATAGGGTAGATAATGCCTGCATCTAACAACTTAAGAACCTTGGTTCGAACTACCTCTTTCATATTAGGGTTTAGTCGACGTTGCATCTCCCTAGAAGGTTTGGTATCTTCCTCTAAATAAATCTGATGCATACAAACAGTAGGAATTATACCCTTAATGTCTGCTATGGTCCATCCTAAAGCTTCCTTGTTGTTTTGAAGGACGGTTACTAACCTACTTTCCTGATCACTATCCAAGTTGGATGCTACAATCACAGGTAAAGTTTCAGCTGGGCCTAAAAACACATACTTCAAGGTATCTGGTAATGGTTTAAGGTCCAACTTAGGAGGCTCTCCTAACGAAGGAACTAGAGTAGACTCAGAAACTGGTAGTGGTTCGAACTTAGATTCTCAAATATTGCTAGTGTCCAACAAAGGGGTTGAATCTAACAAAGCATTCACCTCATTAATCACATTATCATCATCAAAATCAATCCCAAAGTGGGCTAGGCATTTCTATAGTGGATCTTCTAACAAAGTGTTTGGTAATGACTCCTCGACTAATGTTCCTATCATGTTGACCTCTTCTATGCTCGAGTCATCTAGTTCAGAGGGTAGCTTACTAATATGAAAAATGTTCAGCTCAATGGTCATGTTACCAAAAGACAAATTCATAATACCGTTTCGACAGTTGATGATCGCATTAGATGTGGCTAAAAACGGGAGACCTAGAATTACCGGTATCTGGTTCTCTAGGTCAGGGACAGGTTGGGTATCTAGGATAACAAAATCCAATGGATAAATAAACTTGTCGACCTCAATAAGAACATCCTCGATCACACCACGAGGAATTTTTACGGACCTATCAGCTAACTGAAGTGTTATCTGGGTAGGTTTCATCTCACCAAGTCCTATCTTAAGGTACACATGGTATGGGAGTAAGTTCACACTGGCTCCTAAGTCAAGCAGCGCTTTCTCAACACGGTATTTCCCTATTGTACAGGCAATGGTAGGGTAACCTGGGTCTTTATACTTAGGAGTAGTAGTATTCTGAATAATAGAACTCACATGACTAGCTAGGAAGGCTTTCTTATGGACACCGAGCTTACGCTTTCGCGTACACAAGTCCTTAAGGAACTTGGCATAAGGAGGAATCTGCCTAATTGCATCTAATAATGGAAGGTTGATAGTTACCTGCTTAAAAACCTCCAAAATATCATTATAAGTGGACTCCTTCCTAGTTGGTACCAACAATTGTGGGAATGGGGCTCTGGGAACAAAGTTTGGCTTATCAGGGGCCTCATCAGTCTCCTTAGAGGTTCCATCAATCTCTTCAGCTTCTGATTCAGAAGGGTGAACTACAGCATGTTCACTGTCAGGCATGGCAACCTTATTGTCTATTTCTCTACCACTCCTAAGGGTTTTGATTGAATTCACATTATCAGATGATCTTCCTCCTATTTCATGAACTCCTCTAGGATTAGGTTGAGTCTGACTAGGAAAACTCCCATTATCTCTCTTACTTAGAATCTTAGCCATTTGACTAACTTGAAGTTCTAACTTAGCAAGAGACTTGGCATTATGTTGAAAATTCTGCTTGGTTTCTTCTTGAAAACTAGCCTGGTTCTTTAGTAATACTTCTTGGGTATTTACGAACATGTCCTGGCTCCTTTTTAATAAACTAAGAGATTCCTCTAAGCTAGTTATTCTATTCTCAGAAGGGTTCTGGAGCTGGTCTTGACCTGAAGGGTTCTTATTATAACCAAAACCTGGGGGAGGCTGAGAATTACTAGACTGGCCTTGACTCTGTCCTTTAGACCAAGAGAAATTAGGATGGTTTCTCCAACCAGGGTTGTAGGTCTCTGAGTAGGGGTCAAACTTCTGACGGTTTTCAAATCTAGCATTGTTATAGACAGCATGGGCTTGCTCTTCACTATCCTGACCTTCCCAAAATGAGTTACTGGGTTCTATTCCACAACTAGAGACTTGAGAGGCTCTAATCCTATTATCAGGTTCAACAAAAGACCTATGTTTAGACTGATTCAATTCATAAGCTTCTAACCTTCTAGACAAAGCAGTAAACTTAGCATCAGACCCAAAGCCTGTATCAACCACATTGGTGCTACTTCTATTGATCAAGAGTCTTTTAGGGGGTTCAACATAAGACTCCCACTGTTAGGATTTTTCAGCGACATCTTCTAAGAAGGAAAACGCATCGTTAGCATTTTTACTAGTGAACTCACCAGCGCACAAAGACTCGACCGTGGCTTTGGTCGAATAGTCTAAACCATCATAAAGAATCCCTACTAGTTTCATTTTGTCAAACCCATGGTGAGGACATTGGGATAAGAGATCATTGAATCTCTCTAAAAACCTATAAAGAGATTCTCCCTCTTGTTGAACACTAGTACTAATTTTCTGCCTAACAGCTGCAGTTTTATGCTTAGGGTAGAATTTAAAATAGAAGGCATCAATAAGTTCCTGCCATGTTTTTATGGATTCAGATGGTAGGTTGTTCAGCCTGGTCTTGGCTTTATCTCTCAAGGAAAAGGGGAACATCCTAAGTTTCAAGACTTCTTCACTAAGGTCTTTAATATTAATTGTTCCACAAATATCTTCAAAGTCCCTAATGTGAAAGTAAGGGTTTTCATCATCTTTTCCTAAGAATATAGGGATCATCTGAAGAATACAAGGTTTCAACTCATAACTAGCCGTAGAGGCTGGAAACTTAATGCATGATGGTCGGTTGGTCCTAGTTGGGTACATGTACTCCTTCAAAGTTGTCATTGTTGGCACAGTAAAAATCCTAGGGGTGAATTCCTCACTTAGACTTAAATTCTCAAAATTCATTTACACTTTTGAAAGTCCTCACGGATCAACTATCAAAGGAACCAACACGTATTCATTTTGGAGGAAACGCTATTGACAATTCATTTTGGATCAATACTGATAGTAGTAGCCCTTCTTCCGAGATTCACATTCCTATTCCTGGTGGGGAAGATGAAGCCTATGGTCACGTTGAATGGAAAGGTACCCACCAACCTAACTTGTCTGCTCATTGATCAAATTTTAGATAGTGGTAGTAAAAGGTTCGTAAGACTTGTGAAAGCAATTGATTTTAGACTTATTTAAACTAAAAATAGAGAAAATTTAATTCCAAATTTGATTTCAAGATTGAAAATAACCAAGACACTAGATTCCACTATTACACATGAATGAATGATGGTAAAAATTCCAAAACTCTAATTATTTTTAAAATCTCTTTTTCTTAATTCACAAATGATCAAGCATATTCTCAAACATTAATTGTATCCCTTAAGCATAGATTATCTAACCAAAGTATAACCTATCTAATTGAATCACAACTAATTAGGAAAAATTATGCAAACAATTAAAATTCTACAAAGTAGTGATTGAGTGAATTATAAAATACAAATTAGAGAAAAATAGAATAGTTACCAATTATTCATGCATAAATAGCTTCCCCCGTGCCTTGGTTACGCGAGAATTAGCTCATCATCATGGAAACACGCTCAAAATTCATCTTTATTGCTCAAAAATGGTGTTCACAATAATGAAATGGGAGAAAAAAAATAAAACCGGGTTTGTAACAATTTTATTTGTTACAAACCGAGCTGTTACAGAGAACGATAAAAATGAAGTGTTGTTGTCACTGTAGCAATACGACCCACAAGCAATTGTCGTTGTCACTGTTGGAAAACGACGGTTCTGCGTGCGTCTTATGTTCTTCGTATTCTTCACAGCAGCAGAAAATGGAGTTTTTCTGCCACTTGATTTCTCGACTCTCTGGTTCTTCCTATCCTCTCCCTGAACTCTACCCCCTTCTATGAGTCTCCTACACTCTTTATATACCCAACTGCACCAAGAATCTCCCATAATAACTCAAAAATCTTCTCGATATCCAACCATTAACTCAAGAATATTTTCTTTTCTGTTTTATGTTCTCACGCATCTGTTCGCAGTATACACGCTCCAACACTTCCTTGTTTGACTCCTCCACACTTCTGCAGCAACCAAACTCTATCAAAACTCAATCAACACACGTTCAAGCACGTTGTACTCCGAGATTGCATATTTTCTTCCCAACGAATATCCAGCCCAACTGAACGCATTAAAACACTCATACCACCATTGTTTGGGCATATCACGTTCATCCCAATCAAAATCAGTGATTGAATCTCACTGAAACTCCTCCAAAAATCCAACAGAAAATTAAGCAGAAAACTGGAATTTTTTCCCGCCAAAATTCTTTTTTAAACGATGAAGAAGGGTGTCCCCTAACCAGACCGGGGGTGCGAATAGCAGATGCCCAACTGAGGTGCCCCTTATCCAAACTGAGAGTCCGAATAACAAATGTCCCTTGGGTGCCTTTAGACTTTTTTTTTGGGTGTTTTCAACACTTTTTTCGGGGTTCCTCCGGTGTATTTATGGGGTGCTTCCGGTGCATTTATGGGGTGCCTTTAGTACTCTATCCTTGGGTGTCAAACACCAGTTTTTGAGCCAATTTTTCCGCAAGAGCTTATCCCTAGAAAAGACTTAAAACAACTTTATTAGAAATAAAATGAGTCCTAGATAATGTAGTTATGGGTGAAAATGCGTCACACTTACGTGTTTATCAAATTCCCCCACACTTACATTTTGCTAGTCCTCGAGCAAAACCTCAAGACCCGCTCAACAGCTGGTCATTTGCGTAACACCAAGGGGGACCCGCTCAACAGCTGGTTATCTGAATCAAAAGAATAGACCCGCTCAACAGCTGGTCATTTGTGTAACATCAAGAGAGACCCGCTAAACAGCTGGTTATCTGAATCAAAAGAATAGATCCGCTCAACAGCTGGTCATTTTTTTTTTTTTTTTTTTAATCTTTTTTTTTGTTGACCCGCTCAACAGCTGGTCATAATATGATAAAGAAACTCCTACAAAAATAAACAAAATGTTAATCACTCCCCCACACTTAAATCTAACATTGTCCTCAATGTTTCTAATGAAAGAGCAGTACCGAAAATAACACGAGGAGAAGTTGGAAAGATAGTACCTGGGTGAAGAGAGAAATCAAAAACTAATATACAACATACAATGACCTCGATGGTCAATCAAGGGTAAGCAGGGTCCTTCAGAGGGACCTCCTCAACATCACCTGTAAGAAAGGGCTCTAAAAAGGGTTTCAATCTCTGACCGTTAACCTTCAAAGAACTACTACCATCCGGTGTCTCGATCTCAACAGCTCCATGAGGAAAAACAGTACGGACCACAAAAGGACCGGTCCACCGAGAGCGCAACTTCCCGGGAAATAGATGCAAACGAGTGTCATACAGAAGAACTTTTTGACCTGGAAAAAATGACTTTCGTAAAATATTCTTATCATGCACAAGTTTCATTTTGTTTTTATACTCCTTAGCACTATCGTATGCATCTCAACAGATCTCGTCCAACTCATTGAGCTGGAGCTTTCTGTGAGCTCCTGCCTTGTCAAGTGAAAAGTTTAGCTGTTTAATAGCCCAATAGGCTTTATGCTCTAACTCAACAGGCAGGTGACATGCCTTGCCAAATACTAAACGATAAGGTGACATTCCAATGGGTGTCTTAAACGCAGTACGGTAAGCCCATAAGACATCAGTAAGCCTTAATGACCAGTCTTTCCTATTGGGATTAACTGTTTTCTCTAAAATACGCTTAATTTCCCTATTGGAGACCTCTACCTGACCACTAGTCTGTGGGTGATATGGGGTAGCTACTTTGTGGGTAATACCATACTGTTTCATTAAAAGAGCAAATGGTCTATTACAAAAGTGTGAACCTCCATCACTAATTATAGCTCGCGGCGTACCAAAACGTGTAAGTATATTATCTTTCAAAAACTGGACTACGACCCTATGGTCGTTGGTTTTACACGCAACCGCCTCAATCCACTTAGAGACATAGTCTACAGCGACAAGGATGTATAGGTTACCAAAAGAATTAGGAAACGGACCCATAAAGTCAATACCCCACACATCAAAGACCTCAATAACTAAAATAGGGTTCAAGGGCATCATGTTCCTATGGGAAATGGTTCCTAATTTCTGGCAACGTTCACAAGTAACACAGTAAGTGTGGGAATCTTTAAACAACAAAGGCCAATAGAATCCACACTGCAATATCTTTGCAGCAGTCTTCTTAGCACTAAAGTGACCCCCACAAGCATGATCATGACAAAAGGAAATAATACTTGACTAATCAATCTCATGTATACATCTCCTAATAATCTGGTTTGGACAATACTTAAACAAATAAGGATCATCCCAAAAGAAGTGTTTAACCTTAGCTAAAAACTAGAACGATCTTGTTTACCCCAATGTTGGGGCATTTGACCAGTAACAAGATAGTTCACTATATTCGCATACCAAGGTAATTGGGTAACAAAGAACAGTTGTTCATCAGGAAAACTATCTCTAAAAGGCGGGGAATCATCAGGGGTATCCACAACAAGCCTAGACAAGTGGTCTGCTACTACATTTTCTGCACCTTTTTTGTCTCTAATGTCTAAGGAAAATTCCTGCAACAATAGGATCCATCTAATCAATCTAGGTTTTGTATCCTTCTTGGAAAGAAGATACTTCAAAGCAGCATGATCAGTGAAGATTATAACCTTAGAACCTAAAAGGTAGGGTGTAAACTCGAACACAATGGCTAACAGTTCCTTCTCTGTAGTAGTATAGTTCAACTGGGCATCATTCAGAGTTTTGCTAGCATAGTAAATTACATGGAGTAATTTGTTTTCTCGCTGACCTAGCACAAAACCAATAGCAAAATCTGAAGCATCACACATGATCTCAAAGGGTAGGTTCCAGTTGGGTGCCTGGACTATGGGGGCGGTAGTGAGTAAAGTATTAAGCTTCTCAAAAGCCTCTAAACAAGCATCATCAACGACAAACTTAACATCTTTTGCAAGCAAATTGCAAAGAGGTCTAGAAATTAAGCTAAAATCCTTAATGAATCGACGATAAAAACCTGCATGCCCTAAGAATGACCTAATATCTCTTATGGTTTTTGGGACCTGTAAAGTTTTAACAAGGTCAACTTTGGCTTTATCTACCTCTATACCCTTAGATGATACGATATGCCCTAAAACAATTCCTGAACGAACCATGAAATTACATTTCTCCCAATTAAGCACTAAATTCTTCTCCTTACACCTAGTCAAAACTAATGAAAAATGGTACAAGCACTCATCAAAAGATGAACCAAATACTGAAAAATCATCCATAAAGACCTCTAAGAACCGTTCTACCATGTCAGAAAATATGCTCATCATACAACGCTGAAAAGTTGCAGGGGCATTACAAAGCCCGAAAGGCATTCATTTATACGCAAAGGTACCAAAGGGACAGGTAAAATTAGTTTTTTCTTGGTCTTAAGGGGCAATAACGATCTGATTATATCCGGAGTAGCCATCTAAGAAGCAGTAGTGACTATGTCCAGCTAATCTCTCTAGCATTGGGTCGATGAAAGGAATGGGAAAGTGGTCCTTCCTAGTGACCTTGTTCAATTTCCTATAGTCAATACAAACACGCCAACCCGTGGTCACTCGGGTTGGGATTAACTCATTGTTCTCATTCTGGACTACAGTAATACCGGATTTCTTGGGGACAACCTGAACAGGGCTGACCCACTTGCTGTCTGAAATAGGGTAGATAATGCCTGCATCTAACAACTTAAGAACCTCGGTTCGAACTACCTCTTTCATATTAGGGTTTAGTCGACGTTGCATCTCCCTAGAAGGTTTGGTATCTTCCTCTAAATAAATCTGATGCATACAAACAGTAGGA
>JAJJMB010007708.1:31483951-31499430 GCA_023531105.1 Papaver atlanticum | reverse complement strand
CAATATACACAATAGAGATGAAAATAGACACATAAATGCGTCTATCAAATACCCCCAAACTTATTATTTTCTAGTCCCGAGCAAATTAAAACTACAAAATAAAATCCTAACTCACTGTCGCAGGCATCGTCGGTTGCACTTAGCATGTGCAACAAGCCTTTAAACCCCTAGGTGGCCCTAGCGGCCGAGTTATAGTCTTGGGAGGGTTTACCAGAGGTGTACCCACAAAACCTTTACTCCAGACCCTAGCTATCTACGCAGAACCTTGGAATGCACTAAAGAACCTCCTTGGTTGGCATACTTATTGATTACGGGAGGAAGTACCCTGATGCGAAATTCCAATTGCTGTATACTCAGATATACTAAAATTCATATATAAGTGACAGAGCTCTACTAAGATAGTTGCACTATGGACATCAATATCCGGAGTCAACAAATCAATGGAAAGATTAAGAGATGGATATAGAAAAACATAGCTGGTTTTGATGTTGACTAAGTGAACGGTGTTTTCTCATATCTGTCTGAAGGCCTCCACCAAGATGAACCTATCCTAATGGACGGAGATACCGGTCTGACTAATATCAACACAACTGGCATATACAAGGGAACCAGTGGTCGATAATCCTAATTCTAGATCAACTCGTCTGGCATATACAAGGGAACCAGCGGTCGATTTATTGAACACACATTTATTTATTTATGTTTTTTTTTTTTTTTTTAATATTTTTAATATTTTTTAACGACATGATTAGATCTTCTGGATCCAAGCGCATGCTTCTTGTCAGCAGATTACATGGTAATTCCCGTGGATCCTGCGTTCCACGCTTGTTTAGGCGACGGAGACAGGGAGAACACACATATATTGCTATCCAAGTGTTAATATTTATTCCGATTGGTCTAATTGGTCTGGTCTATTTTTTTTATTTTTTTTTATTTTTGTATCTCAATCACTCTATTTCACCCTAGCATTGGTAATAACTTGAATCGTGGGCCCCACCTAATCACTTAGAGAAACATATTTTTAAAAGAAAATAAAATAAAAATAGAAATGAAAAGGACTCAACGAGATATGGCGAAACTATCATGTTATTTCTAACACCTGAGCTCTGTGCTTTTATGAATAGACTCTTTTAGATGTTTCCATCTAATCAGATTGGTTCCTCAACTCCTAAACCAAAATGCTTCCATCCACTTAGATTGGTTAGTGCACTCTTTAATAGCATAAATTTCTAGACTCTGGAGTTTATAATGCAACTAAAAAGTTTCTCCCATACCCCCAAACTTAAATCTAACATTGTCCTCAATGTTTCTAAAGATAAAATTAAAAGCATTAAACAAGGAGAAACTGTTACCATTTGAAGAAAAAGAGTTAAGGAAAGATATTACCGTGTTGCATGAACCATGGGTTACCTCCCAAGAAGTGCTAAGTTT
Organism: Papaver atlanticum; assembly: GCA_023531105.1. Classification (NCBI taxonomy): domain Eukaryota; kingdom Viridiplantae; phylum Streptophyta; class Magnoliopsida; order Ranunculales; family Papaveraceae; genus Papaver; species Papaver atlanticum. The sequence continues at coordinate 31,497,999 of JAJJMB010007708.1, read as the reverse complement.
AAGGTCTTCAGCCAGACATTGGAAAGGATTAGTCACCTCGAATCATATAACAGTAGTCGGAATAACTGTGGGTTATCAAAACCAAATAGAGCTGACCAAAGGAAACTGCAATAAACCAAGAAAATGAACAAGACTAGCATGCCCTTATCTAGTTTCCTGATTAAGATATCTATATCTAATTGTGGTTCAGGTTCAGGTTCTATGAAAGGGTCTAAATAAAATATTTTCATTGGATGCATTTCCTCATAAGTGAGATCCAAATTATTAGGTTCTAGAGTCTGTAGAAACTCAAATAAGAACTTAGAAGCACATAATAATAACCTAAATAATTGAGGATCCTCTAAGTCAATCAGGTATGACTTACATAATTGACCACAGTGAGAGTAGTGGTCATTCTTAAGAAAATGTGTCGATTTTAATTTCCTAAAGCATTTAGGTTTAGTCTCACAACTTAATATTCGACACATTTGGAATATAAACGTTCCCGCAGTTGGAAGAAAACTATTTGGTGGGAAAACAAAGTCAATCTGGGTATCATAGCCTGGGAAAACCACATCAACCAGAGGATGGGTTTCTAACTTCTGAGCTTCTTTCTGGACATCATTAGGTTCGGGAAAACGAGTATGAAGGTAATCTTGTAAAATGGTCGAGGTACAGATGTCAAGTCCCAAGTGAGGGATCTTTGTAAGAGCTAAAGGTAAGGCACATGGAGAATGATAATCACCCCCCAAACTTAGAGTTTTGGGTGTCTCTGGATAGACTAGCTATAATTTCCCTAATTTCTAGATCATCAGAATCCTGAAAATAGTCAATTGCTTCTTCTAGGTTATACTCAGGTGATGTATCCTCACTCAAATTTAAAAGCTCTACGAGTTCATCTTCTTTGTCTAAGACTATTGTTTCTAAGTCGCTAGACTCTAAAACAGCATTTTCAGAATAAACCCATTCCTCTAAACCACTATCGGCTTCGTAATCAAAAGGAAAATCTACATCGTCTAAAACGGGGATATCTCTAGACAAATCCTCGTCCTTTTGAATAGGTGAATAATTATTAAAATTATTTGGATTTGAACTAGAAATAACATTATCATTATAAAGCTCAATTGGAGTAACAAATTCCTGATCACTATGCCTACAAATTTCATATTCTTCATCAATACTATCCTCGTCATAATCATCATTGTAATAACATGAAAATGGTCGAACCTCGTCTAAACTAGTGTTTCCAATGCTAACCTCGTCATCTTGATTATGCAAATAACTATCCTCATTTTCAAGGGTACTATTGGAAACACTGTATTGGAAATCAAGATTATTTCGAGCAAGTCTTTCGTTCGTCTCAGCCATTTGCTTGAGGGATTCCTCTATAAAGAATTCACTCAATGGTGCAGTTCGTCTATTCATTTCCGACACAAACCTATTTGTCTGTTCAGTTAACTACTTAAGAGACTCTTCTAAAGATACGGAAGGATCATAAACAGAAGGATCATAATAAGGACTAGTTTTCAACAGTTTGATTGTATTGTTCAAAGACAAGGTACTAGCACTATAATAATCCATATTTTCTTGCTCGTATGACCGGTGTGTGTGTGGATAGTAATTGGGCTCACCATGGTATGAACCATAACCTTCAAAAGGTTGGTGTTCCCAACCACTATTTACACTATGGTCGTAGTGTGAATAATGTCCATTTTGAAACTCAGTCGGATATTCATTGTATTGGCTTCTATCATACCAGTTCGACATTCTTAATTGCAAGGGAATTCTAAACAATCACAAACAAGGCTGACTCGACCAAATCAAACCTATAAAATCTAGCAAACAACAAGCATGATGGCTCCCTTAGATTGTTTCTAGACCAGCTTCTACTCTTCCAAGAGGCAACTGGGTATAGTTTTAGCAAACCTCTCTAGAACGATCCGAATAAAGTAAGTCGAAGAGAAGTAGGGGAAGCTCAGAGGAGCTTTGATACCCCACCTCTTTGGCAACGTTTCCCTGGGTTACAAGGCGGCTCTAATCGACTTACAGTAATCTTCCTGAACTTTGAGTTAGGCTAACAAGATACCCAATACGATCCTTTTGAACGACTTTCCTATAAGCTCGTTACCCTATCGGTCTCGTTCTAGTCAATATTTTAAGCTTAGGTTCGCGTTCGGTATCGTTTTCCTAAGGCGGGCAAGAAGAGAACGGTGATGAAATCCGAACCCTTATCTTGTATGGTCTGGCCTTGCCCTTTACTAGGAAATTAAAATCCGTATTCAAAGCCTCAACATATATGCACCTTAAAGAAGACAGTAAACCCGCTGACAGGGGATTCGCGGGTGTTTAAAGATTTACCTCCCGTACCAGACGGGCGAAGAACCGCTGTAGTCGACTCGGGCCACTGACTCCTGTGTCAATGTGCGAACCCGAGGGGCCGAGACGATATCGTAATCGTCGTCCTTCCCTGCAAACAGTTTATATATTTAAAAATATACCCTTCCGTAGGGTTTAAAATTAATGTCCAATGTCCAAAAAAAAATTAAAAAAAATAAAAATAAAAAAATAAAAAATAAAAAAAATTACAAGAATAAAAATAAAACCCTATTTACAATTTCTAAAAATAAAAAATAATAAAATCTAAAATAAAATAACTATATACAAAAATCTTCTTCTTCACTCCTTTGGACTCCTCTTTTCTTTCCTTCTTTGGCGATGCTTTCCTCTTAGAACACTTTTTCCTTTCCTTTTAGCTCCGCTCCAAATCTGAAAAGAATCGAAAAATACAAAACGCGTAAAGAAGAACAAAAATAATAAAAATAAATCTAAAAACCCTAAAAACAAGTCCGCGTCGGCGGCGCCAAAAACTGATGTCGTTTTATAGTTGTAGTGGTAAAAAGGTTCGTTGCTCGAACTTGTGAAGGATTTTAGAAAATTAAATAGAGTTGTTTTGACAATAATAAGAAAATACCGAGACTCTGGATTCCACCATTGACCAATTAAGTGATAAACTCTAAACAATATTCATGCAATATTTTTCTTTAAATTGATTCTAGTATTTGCCTTTAATAGATTTTTGAAGTAATAATTGTAAGCACGAAGCATGAAACATCAAAAGTATTAAAACCAAGCATGTCCCATCAAAACACTTCACAACTACTCAATAAAAACCAATTTTTCTTTTAAGTTCTATGCAAATAATCATGTAAAATAATTGCAATAAATAATTAAAATAGAACTATACCACTTTTCATGGAACAATGGCTTCCTCCGTCGCCTCGGCTAAGGGGTTTAGCTCCTCATATTAACCACTTGCTCAAAATACATATTTGGTGTTCAAAAGTTGATTAAAAGAGTGAAAAGTGCTAAGCAGCGGATTCTGTAGTTGCTGAAGGTCTAAAACAGAAATCCGAGTTGTTGCTGAAGAGCTTCTGTGACTGCAGGAAGATGCGACCGTACCTCATTGTCACTGAAAATAAGTCTTCCTCTGCGACTGACTCTGAGGGTCTAATGTTCTTCGTCTTCTTCTTCTTCGCAGCAGCAGCAGGAAAGTTTCTTAACTCGACTCTGTTGATTTTTTTACGCTTCTCTAAGGCTCTAAACTTTCCCCTAAACTTTGTTGCTTCTCAATATGACTCGAATCAACCTATATATATCCACCAAACCCCAAAATCACTCGAGTTAATCCAAATATTTTCGTTTTTTCTTCACAGCACGTTACGGGATTTTAATCTTCTTTTTACGCGTCAACTTGGTTTCCAAACTCTCTTAAACTCTCCCAGGACTGAATAAGGACTCCATACACTCCAATCTTGCCGTAAACTCTTCACAAATTCTTTTGTAAACCGAAAACAACTCAAAATATGAATTCTCACGGATTTCTATCCCTGTTTAATCGATTTTACAGCTCATACCATACTTGTTTATCCTTAACAGGGTTAACCCAACGAAAATCATCCCTTTAATCGCCTTAAAAATCATCCAAAATTCGAACAGAAAATTCTGTTTTCTGTAAACTGTTTTCCCGCCATTTTTCGTTTTGAAAATTTGAGAAGAAATGTGACCTCCCCCTATCCAGTGCCGGTCTGTGCTTAGCAGCTGCTTGGAAATGGGTTACCCCTTATCCAAAATGAGAGTCCGAATAGCAAGTGTCCTCCCAGGAGCCTTTAACAACTTTTCGAGCCAATTTTGCCGCAAAAGCCTATTTCTCCAAAAACACCTACAAAGAGATAAAATACCAAAATTAGTACAAAAATGGGTACTAACAATATACACAATAGAGATGAAAATAGACACATAAATGCGTCTATCATCAGGCAAGCAACAATAGGCGAGCTTCCGCACGCGGGGAATCAGGGAGGAGCTGCTTCACCGGAAATAAAAAAGGGGAAATAATATAAGGAGAAATAAACTCACGTATGTGAGTTATATGAAAGGAAGAAACTCATCCTTTGGGACATAACGGCCGATCAAAGAATTTTAATGTTCGTGGTCGTGGCTAACATCACCGCTTATGCTCACCTAAAGCTCGTGGGCGTAACTACCACTAATTATGCTTCTTCGCTCATCCAAGATTCATGGTCGTGATTACCAAATCCCATGACCACCATCACTACACCTCTCCCTGCTGTGCCTGTAGCCACCAATCGTCCCTGCCAAGATTTGTGCCCGTAGTCATCGCTCCTCCCTGTCAAGGATCGTGACCGTAGCCATCCAAGCTCCAACCAACCTATTTTGTTCCCACGAAAACACAGCCTCTTCTGATCACAGTTGCTACCAAGAACCATTGCTGCTCGTTTGTTGATACCAGCCAGAGCTTCACCATAACAACAACAACTACAGATAAAGGTAATCCGAACTTATGCGTATTTTATTTTCCCATGGAGGAAGTAATAGAGTCACCAGTACGTAGGAAAGATGGTGATATCTTTATTATGGTAGACCCGCCGACCATACAAGATAGAATCACGTAAACCACACTTGGGGACTGAGGCTCAACATGGAATCCCTTCCATATCAAGGACCTCTTCAACTCAGAAGAGACGGTCAACCAATAAATCGTGACAGGGTCACCACTCTTCAAAGATGTAGCATGAGGATATCATCACCTCCCTATCTGGAAGGCGCCTGACCAACAAGCAGTATTTGGCTCAGCCATCCATAAGCGTTGTTGTCAGTGAAGAATCAAAAAGGAAAGTGGCGCCTCAGCCTGACATACATACCAACCGCATCATGCCCGCCACATCACCTACTCATAACTCAGTGATGCTTACCCAAGGCCTGCACGAAGCTGCGCATCAACAATCACATCGCCGACAAAGTCATATTTGGTGTTTCTAGATTTCCAATTTCCTATGGAAGGGGTGCATGGGCTTCCAAAAGTTTGGATACAATACAGATCTATCAAGTGCGACTCCCGCCCATTGATCAACAAATGACGAATCCAAAAGATTGCCACCTTTGTCAGTTCGTCAACCACTTTACCAGCAAATGCAATGGAAATACATCTTTCATGAGAAAATAGGCTCAGGATAATTACACCTGGGGACTTCCAGCACATGATGCCTTCACGTCCCTCAACCAGGTTATTCCTGATATCAGCATCATCACTATCAAAGCTTTACGAGCCGTAGGAATTTCTCAATAGGAAGACGTACACGTGCATCAAATACTCCAAATGTACGCCGCAGAGATATTTTAACATATCCGGCCACGCCATCGGATCTAGCACGCATCTACAACTCCTTGCAAGAACGCATTGTATTCCCAAGACAGCTCAAAAAGTACATCTCTAGTAACCAAACAGAAGTGTAACTGGAGACTGCTCATCGCATCCCATTCCATACAACAATTCAAGATTCATAAGATTCAAAGGAGCCGCTTGGAACGAATTCCTTGAAGACTTGATAGCAGAACGTCGGAAACAAAATGCCTCTCAGCTCGTCTACTTCACTCAACGGCTCCGGAAGATATTTCCCATACAAGCCTTCCAAGTATATCATCATCGCAATCAGAAAGGCAATAATAGACCTATGAGCTAAAGAGTCAGAATAAATACAATTTCGCGCCAGTCAATGCTCATGAGTTTAAAGAACATTTTAATTGCGACTCAGCAGTCCAGACACCAAACAATATAAAGAACATTTCAATTGCAAGGCCTCTTGCAATTGAGCGCAATGGAGTTTGACAAATTTTGAAATCCACTGGAGAGGCTGGATGTTCATTTTCTGGACAAAAAACCTTATTACACATTCTGGAGAGGATTGATGGAATTCACTCAGGATTTGATGAAATTTCAAAACCGTGGAAGTTATACGTACAACTAAAGTTCATACTTGCAAAAAGAAGAAAGAACAAGATGTACTTACCTTGCTGCCGACGATTGGCACGCTCGTGATAAAACTGCTGATAGTGACGAAGAGGAGCCGTATGCTTAAGATGAAAGCACGGAGCCAGACGAGCAACAAAAAACGGAAGAGGGTTGATACCCCTTTTTTATACGAACAGAGTTTCCATAAGAATGATTCCTTTTTGCTCCATGAACGGGAATAGATGGCTGGGCCCATAGCACTCATGCCCCATAGCCGAGCTAGCAAAACTCTACTACGAAGACCACTGGCTGCATGGGCCCATTGCTGAAGGACGATTAGAATTTTCCTGGTAATATCTACCTGCTTTATCTTTTCAATTTTAATTTCGTCTGTCACCATCTAATGCTTACCCCGCAACAATGTCACTGTTACGTTCTAAGTAGGGGACTTAATATTGATGGTGGTTTTTAGTATAGGGCAAAAACTGTAAAAGTTTATCTACCTGGCCCGGCATCAGAAGTAGTAGACCTTGATATGTGTATATTCCTCAAGGAATTTGAAGAATATATCAGAATCTAATGAGTGCCTATGTCTCTCTTCATATTATACTGAAACTCAAGCTCCTAGATGAATTGTTCACTAGTATGGAGCCTAATGAGTATTTAAGCTCCTGGTTGCATTACTCACTAATGCCGGAGCCTGCCGAGTATTCATTTTATGCTATGTTCCCCAGCCGAACTCTTGATGTTGACATGACATGACATGACAATTAATGTTCGCTCGCAACTGAGTAGCATGAATTTCCCGAAATGTTAGGATTAATATATGCTTGGAAATACTCAATTAGAGGCACGCAAAGTTATGCTGCCCTCCGAAACATAATTAATGATTTTGTATGAACACACAAAATTCACCAGAAATTGATAGATTTTGTGTCAGCTCACAAAATTCAATCTTTTTAACCTAATTTTATTAATTTACAAAATTAGGTTTTGTGCGCCCTGCGCAATATTTCGAACCCTATTGGTCGAAACTAAACCTAGGCAAACTAGGAAATTGATCCATCATGGAGCTAGTAGGAGCAAGATCCTACAAAAAATCAAAAAACAAGAAATAAAGAGGAACTGCGGCAAGTAAGAGCAACGGCAAAAGGAGGCGTGGACGCGCCACTTAGCCGACAAATTTGCTTCAGAAGGTGCCACCTGTGGCTGGCTGGCCACACTCCATGTTGCTGCTTTCCGGGCCCCTTTCCCATCGACTAATCAGATTGCTTCAAAAGTGCCACACACACTTTTAATTAAAGTTGGAAATTGGTTGGTCAACACGCCTAATTCCTTAAGGAATCGAATATAGGCTGCCCATGTCAGTCTCAAAAACGATCACAGCCGCACGTTTTGGCCGGCTAATTTATCAAGCTTGGTCGCTTCCTGACGCGACCGGACAAGCACCACCATGCACACCGGCAGGACCACTAATGCCCTGGAAAATCGGAATCCTTCCAACTTGCAAGCGGGACCACTAAACGATTACGCAAAGTGAGTTGGCTGCGCGGGTTACAAAACCCTAATTTATGTTAAAGGCAGCACATCACTATCGCAAAACAATCTCGGCCAACCAACTTCGCCAGCCGAATTGACCGGCCTAGATTCAATCTTAATCAACGGGAAAGGTGCGGATACACTCACCAGTGGCTCAACTATAGCACTGGCCGGTCGAATAGTCTATAGCATGCCGCCAACACAAAAAACCCTTGGCCCAAAATGGGTTGGCCACACGGCTTTTAAAACCTAAATTAAATCAATGGAGGCCATTAACTGCCGCAAATCGTCTCGGCCGCGCAACTTCGCTAGTCGAATCGGGCAGCCTAACTCCTATTTTAGGCAGCCAACAAGATGTGGCCATGATCACTGGTCACCCCCCTTCCATAAGGAACAATCGGTCACGCCGCGGCCTGCCCATATGGCTCCTATTCGATCGCCCAAAAATGGCTGGCCGCGCTTCTTATAGGAATCTTAAATAAATTAGCGGCAACAATTAACTGCCGCAAATCATCTCATCCATCCAACTTGGCTAGCCAATTTAACCGGTCTAGATTTAACTTGGGCCGACCAATAGGATGTCAAAATGTCTACCAACCATCACTCTCCTATAGGGACCGACCGGCCTACCTTTGGCATACATAAATAGCTCACAGCAGCTTCCTGAAAGTGGCCGGTCATGCTCCTTTTAAGACACTAGGTTCCGCGACCAACCAAGACAGGCTCAATACAACGATGCTTCATATGCATCAATTATTTTGAGTTGCTTGCTTAAAAGCGATGCTTTACATGCATCAAATACATGCGATATTTTATGAGTATCGGCTTCACAAATAACTTAATTATTTAACCTAATGGCGTTACGTGCTATTCTTTGCGATAAGTCTCATAACTTGGCTCGTCACACATGACTACCCGCCGCCTAGCTTGCGCGTTATTGGTCGGAATAATTAGGCAAGACCCACTCAGCAACTTGCTACATATTTTCTATCAAATACTCGAGACATCAAACATGTCACAAACTGGGGGATGTTCATCAGGGTATTGGTATGGCGGTTTACAGCGTGCGGCGTACAACACGCCCATTATGAGAAAGTGTCAGGAAAGGAGGACAGTTAGTGTAGCAGAGAAGTAGTGGGTGTAAACTGACTCGTCTTCCCTCATAGTAAGACATGGTTTTCTACATTTTTACTCGATCCCACTTCTCCATCACTCAACTACTCCCACTTCCTATGAGATCAGGGTGCGTGCAACTATGACTGATATAAATAGGTTTCGACCTATTTTGACCAAAACAACTGGCAATAACAGTTTTGGTTATCAACACAAGTATCCATAAAAATACCAAGAACTGATAGATTACATTCTGCAAGCCAGTTCCATATTCTGATACAAGTCATAAAACAACCACACATTCAGAGTTAACCATTCTGATCTCAACACCTTCTTCGCTTCCCTCCCTAAGATCAACCCTTCTCCTTCATTTTGTGACCGAAGCAAGACTGGAACGGCCATTTCTTGGTTTAGGCCAGGATTGTACATATTGATCTCTCGAATCTAAAGTACTCCCGTGTAGTGCATTTGTTTAGGGTTTGGATTCGTTTCTCGGCGGCACACCTAAATTTACCAAAACCAGCAGAATCAGTTTTTACCCCAAAATAGTAGGTAAAAAAGGAAACTAATTAACTTATGACATTATTAAGGGCGATTGCTACTCTTATTAAGTTAATTAATTGCAAAATTGTTTGCATGAGAAACATACCGATTGTTTATCTCTCTAAATTTTATTTTATTCTTTATAGCATCTCTCAGAGCATCTCTAACCGAGGGTTATAATTTTATTTGTATATGACACGTAGGATTTTAGACTCCCATTTTAACTAAAATCATCTCCAACAGTAGGTCCTATAAACCAGGAGGGGTGCCATACTAAATAAGAAGGTCTTGAATAAAGTGTTTACTACACCTTTGGATGCACCTCCACGTCATGAGCTTTTTTAAATTTTTACGGCTTCACCTAGGGTGAACTGGTAATAAATTAGTGAAAATTGTACTTTTTAAAAGCAAAACTGAAATTTTCATGAATTTTGGATGAAGCTATTTTGGTGAAACTCGCAATTTTATTTTTCTCTTATCAAGTGAAAAACATAATTCTCGTACCTTTCTCAGGCGAAAGTTCAAATTTTCACTTTATTCTCATATGGAATTTTTTGTGTAATAAATATGAATTATTTTAGGGATGTTTGCATTTTTTTTTAGGGATTATGATTTATGATAAGGGTTTCAAATAAATAAATAAAGGTTTTAGGTTTAACAAACACCCAACGGTTTCAATTTAATAGGAGTTATTTTAGGGATTGAGATTTATCCATAACGGTATCAAAAAAATATTTATTGATTTAAGTTTAATTAAGAAAAAGGTTATTCTTGTAATCAGGTTATATTATAAACTAATTATGGGTTCCACATATATGAAAACTTAATGGTGGGTTTTTAATACACAAAAAAATAAAAGGCTAGAAATAATTTTCATATATCACTGAAGTTCTTTTAGGATCAACAAAAATAATATCTTCTAAATATTCAAATCAGCAAAGTAGTGGTTGATGAAAATATGACAGACTTATTTACTAAGTCATTATCTAAGTCCACATTTGAAAAACACGTGAAAAGTACATGATTAAAGAGATTGTCCGAACTTCCGTGATTACATGTGAAAGGTGTATGACTAAAGAATATGTCTGAAGCTCATGATTGTATGTTTAAGAGCAAAGGGATTGTTTAAACTCTCATGATTGCTTTTGACTAAAGAAATTGTTCTGCATCAAGAGGAGCATCTAGGATTTTGTTCCTCGACAAGGTTTTTAACGAGACAACAATAATACCATTGAAAATCATGGGAAGATGTCGACATCAGTGGAGCATCTAATGAAGCGATGATTTGACATCAAAAGCATGTTGAACTCTTTTCCTTTACCAGGGTCACTTTTCCCCTAAGTTAATTATAAGTTAATCAAACTCTTGTATAAAACTCACTTCTGCTCACAAATTTCTGGCAAAATATATTGAAAATTTTCCCGGATGTAATTTTTAATCCATGATCAAAGCTCCCTCACATATTTAAGAAATACGACTTGGTGCGTAACTATATGAGGGGCAATATTCTGTTTCAATGCTTCTTTTTGAATTCCACCTTGACCTAGTGTTCTCGGCCTACAAAGAGTAGTTGTACTCCTTAAGTTGAATGTCATTATGTCTTGCTCACAATGTTGGAGAAATATTGCGGAAGAGGTGAAACCAATTCTCAACGCTGAAGTGAATAAACAGATTAGAGTGGTCGCGTCGCGTGAGTGTCCCAGAAGAAAAGGTGTTTGGGGTGGTAACTGGTAAGGTTAAGTCTCCATGTGAAATATATGACATCTATGAGGCCCAAGAGCCATTATGTGAAACTTAATCCCTTTTATATGACCTCTACTTTCAATTGGAACACAAACTTGGCACCTTGACCATGGCAAAATCTATTGCCAAAACCCACACAAAATATACCTTTGGAAATACTAATCTGTCTCTTTTTTCCATCATGGTAAAGAAGCAACTAGCTGAAATAAGATCTTAGTCCAATATTCTTATTCCAACAGATAAAAAAAAATGAGTGCAAATGAGAATTAGTTTCGAATTGATCTCTTACTTTCCAATCTATATGACTCATTTCAGAGAGACCCAAGGAAGTGTGATCTTCATAGGTTCCAAGGATACAGAATAATGTGCATATATCTAAAACCCAGACAAGAAACTAAAAGCAACAAAAGTTTCAAACAACCTGACCAGTGACTATAAAGAGTTATTCTAATTAAAGTTCTGGTTATCCTTCTAACGAATCATTTGTGATCACAATGTGGAGGAACAATTGACTCGAATCTCCCCATGAAATGGACCTGTCAGAACTCCGTTGTTCGAAAGTTTTATCATTGCATTGGAGAAATCCTTTAGAAACATGAAATTGTTTGACGTGTATGCTCTTACCCGTGTGGCAGTTCTCTCCTCACTCATTAGCTGCTGATCCGAACAAAGAACACTTTTATTTTGGACCAGGCCCTGATAGAAATGCGTTCCAAACCCTACTTCTTGCGCTCCCTCATTCTTTAAGTCTATGAAGGCACCTATATCCATGCATATGGTTCTCATTATGTTCATGAACTCAGGTTCTATGGTGGGGTCTGGCTTGCTAGTACCAGAGGAGTTAAAGAGATTTTCGAATTTAAAATTGCAGTAAACTGCACCAATGTTGTGAGCACCTGTAAGATAATAAGCAAACAATCAGTCTCCTCTTTTGATTTCATCAAATTCACATTCATAAAACCAACATTATGTTGGTTGACACAAAGAACTGGATTACTTTGTCAAGTGAAACCCTATACACAAATTTCATTCAGAATTACAAACTAAACATTAATCACCAGGACAAAAAAAACAGTATTTTGGTTGACACATTAAGAACTAAATTACATTCTCTAGTGAAACCCACAGACAAATTTCATTCAGAATTACAAACTAAAACATTATTCGGAAAAAAACTTGACTACAGAAGTAGAACAACAAGGCCAAAGATAGTCAAATACCCTATAGTTAGAACCAAATCTCATAATCTTGAAAACACACCTAACATGAACAAGAATCATCAACACTGAATTAACAAATCCCAAGTGGAACCCCATACACAAATTTCTTTCAGAACTACAAACTTAACATTATGCAAGCATAAACAAACTCCATATGAAATTCAAGAAATACGATTATAAGAGGAAGATTATCAATTAAGGTTTAGCAAATTTACCCAATAAACTGACTATTTCTTGTTCGTTGAAGTTTCCACGGAAAAACTTTGCGAGGATGACAGACAGATCATCAGTTGGTGCTGGAAGCTCCACTTTAGCAATTTCAGGGAAAGATATAAGACTCTCTCTCCTTCCTGTAGGAACTGGATAGAAAAGTCCACCACTCTGTAATTCGACAATCCACAAAAACCAAAATAAAAATCAAACTCAAGAAGATGAAACCAACATCAAACTCAAAACCCAAGCAAATGAAAAGATAATCAAACCCAAAATTGAAGAAAATGAAACCAAAATCAAACTCAAAACCCTAGAAAATGAAAAGATAAATAAAGAAAACAGTTAAAAGAAGGAATTACCAGAGGAACACTATATCTTGCAGCAAGAACGAGAATATCAGAGCAAGAAACAACACCAGGACAAACCGATTCCACTCTAGATTTAATCTTGTCAACTACATCAAATCCTTTCAACGATTGATTGGGTATTACATCTTCCTCAGCTTCTACTCCAGTCGTTGAGTTCAACAGCACAAATGCATCACATCCCTTGAAACAACAAAACCAAAATCACAAATACATCAAAATCAAAATTACCCTAAAATCGAAGTCAAAATCAAAACAACAAACCCAAAATCACAGTAAATCAAAATCAAGTTACAGTAAAATCAAAAGCATAGTTAGTTAAGAGAAGTGAAGAATCTTACCCCAATGAAGCAATCATGGAAGAGTAATCGAACAAGTGCAGGAGCAACAGTAGATTGATTCCTGAAGAGTTGAGAAAGAGTAGATCTTATAATCTGCTCCGCTTGAGGAATGAATTGCGGTAAAAATCGAATTCAAGAGATTGATTAGCAGAGAAAGTGAATGTTTGGTCTCCAATCAATGAATTAAACCAAAATGATGATGATGGTGTTGATGATGATGAATAAACTGAAAGAATTACAGAAACAGAAAACAACATGAGGATCCATTTCTTCAACATCTCTTCTCTCTCTCTCTCTCTAATCTTCTTTCACTAATTTTGTTTGCAGGAGGGATATTCTCGTTTTGTACGGAAGGATGCAGGCGGGATAATCTTGTTTGCAGGTGGGATAATCTTCTTTCTCCCTCTAACTTATTTTGTACGGAGGGATGCAGGCGGGATATTCTCGTTTTTCCCGCCTTTGGGAGTGGTCACTGATATGTAACACGTTTTTCTTGAAACCTATTATAGGGGCTCCAAGATTTTGGTTTTGAGGGCTCACAAGATGACAAGAAACCGGGTGATAAAATAGTAATCTCTAAAACCCATTATCCCAATGATTAATTAATGATAATGATTAGGTTAACTAAATTAAACAAGATTAGAGATAAGATTAGTAATAAGGTTCAACTAATCATTTGATT